>JAWWMW010001842.1:29950-47070 GCA_035048345.1 Echeveria elegans | reverse complement strand
CCTATAATGGCAAAGTCAACATAAACTTAAGATTTTTTTGAAAGTCAACTACGAAGTTGAGGATTTAAATGGACAAAGCTAAGTTGAAGATTTAAATAGGCAAAACTAAGAAGTTGAGAATTTAAATGACAGTTTTCCATTTTGATATTACAATAAAATAAGTTCGACTCGATGTCGTTATTTAGGGCTTAGTCTATGTGATTCCGGCCAGTTTATTCTAGTACAAAATGATGTATATAAATGAAACTCATACAGATCGCCCGAGTTGACTCAGCTGAGAAATCAGATCATCCAAATCCTTCTCAGAGCTTCCTCCCTTAACCACCGCAGCTCTAGCCGCACTCCTCAACTCCAAAGCCCGTTTCCTCTCCACTCGGGTCGGATCCACCGATTGAACCAGCACCTTAACCAGCTCATCCACTTCGGGTAAAACCCGGGTCGACTCGCCCACCCGAATACCCACACCTGCTTGGTCAACGAGCAGCTTAGCATTCGTAAACTGATCCGCACCCATCGGCCACGTCAGCATCACCACACCCGCACTCAACCCCTCCAACACCGAATTCCATCCACAGTGCGTCAAGAAAGCTCCGACCGCTCGGTGGTTCAAAATCGCCAGTTGCGGCGCCCATCCTCTGATCACCATTCCTCTCCCGCCCACACGACTCTGGTAGCCTTCCAAAATCTCGCCGAGATCGTCCGCCGCTACCTGATTCGAGTGGCTTCCATCATACGATCTGACAGAGAGTATGAAGCTCACTCCACTCCGATCTAACGCTTCCGTGATGACGTCCAGTTGTTTCTTACTCAGCGCGCATCGGCTGCCGAAGCAGACGAAGATGACGGAGTGTTTTCGATTTGCGGATTTCAGATCTAGCCAGGTTTTAATTTCATCGGATGGTATGTCACTTGCACCGCCGCGATCTGATGATTTTGAATCGTCCGGGATCAGCGGTCCTACGGCAAAGACTCGATGATCGTTGGATTTCAGGTGATTGATGTATTTGGATTCTAAGTTGGCAAACGTGTTGATGATCGTCCCGAAGCTTTCGAGATTTTGCAACCAGCAGGATCTGAAGAAGTCCCAGTCTGGGTTGTTTTGGTCAACAGCAGTTCGTCTGTAGAGTTGGGACACCTGCCACCACTGGTTGTTCGGAGAGCCAGGTAGATCAGGGAACTCCACGATTGAGTCATCTGGCGGTGGGATAGAACCAGAGGAGTTACTAACAGGACGTTGCCAGAGGGAGTTTGCTACGGAGAGAGCGAAGGCGCCAGAGGGGGAAAAGACAAGGCGCTTGATTCCGAGCTTTAATGCAAGAGGTTGAGTCCATCCTAGGAAAAAATCTGAGACAATGGCGAGTGGGGGAGAAGGGTGGGAAATGAACCAGTTTTCGATGTGAGGGTCGAGGATGCGGAGGGAGATGAGTCTGGAGGTGAGGTGTTGATGTTGGTGGAGGAGTGTTGGCTGGGGTTGGAAGGGGAGGAGAAAGGGATGGAAGGAGGAAGGGAATAGTGAGAGGAGCGGGTTGAGGAGGGAGATGTTTGGTGGAGTGACAAGGATAGTGATGGTGAACTGGTTGTTGGGGTGGACGAGGAGGGTGTGGGCTAAGTCTAGCATCGGGATTATGTGGCCAGCGGTGGGATATGGGAACAGGAGGAGATGGGTGGTGTCACAGCCTGAGCCTGAAGTGGACATGGTTTTTTTTTTTTTTCTTTGCTTGTGTGATGGGAAGAAACAAATATGGAATATGGGATGGTGGTTGGACTTATATGGACTGACTAAAAGAGAGATGCTGCCGCAGGTGAGACTTGCAAGTAGGTTAGGTTAGGGATGGCAACGGGCAGGTCCTCGGCCGATTGCGACCTGTCCTGCGCGGGTCGGCGTTGATCTGCCCTGCGCGCGGGTCGAAAATCTCTCGACTTGGACCTGTCCCGCCTGGACCTGCGGGGACCTGCTCTGCCCTGCACTGATCCAAATTTTTAATCGCAATTTAGTCTATCTTATGTTCGGAATTTAAATTTACCTTCTACTAGAGATTTGTAGATAATCGAATCAGCTTTCTAATGGTATATAGAACATCTAAAACGGATGTGTAACGAATTAACAGTGAATTTTTGAACTGGTGGAGGTCATATAACAACTAATCAATATGTGACTGCACTGATCCATACATTCAATCGCAATTTCGATTATCTTCCGTTACGAACTTAAAATTGACATCAACTAGTTTGTAGATAATCGAATCCGCTTTCTAATGGTATATAGAACGTCTCAAACGAACATGTAACGAATTAACAGTGAATTTTTGAACGGGTGGAGGTCATATAACAACTAATCAATATGTGACTGCACTGACTCATACATTAAATCGCAATTCGATCATCTTCTGTTACGAATTTTAAATTGACATCAAATAGTAATTTGCAGATAATAAAAGTAGCTTTCTAATGGTATATAGAACCTCTCAAACGGACATGTAACGAATTAACAGTGAATTGTTGAACTGGTAGAGGTCATATAACAACTAATCAATATGTGATTGCGCTGACCCATATATTCAATCACGATTTTGATTATCTTCTGTTAAGAATATAAAATTGACATCAACTAGGGATTTGTAGATAATTGAATCAGATTTCTAATGGTATATAAAATGTCTCAAACGGATATGTAACGAATTAACAGTGAATTATTGAACTGGTAGAGGTCATATAAAAACAAATCAATATGTGACTGCACTGACTCATATGTTCAATCGCGATTTCGATTATCTTCTGTTAAGAATTTAAATTTTATATCGGCTAGTGATTTGTAGATAATTGAATCAGCTTTATAATGGTATATAGAACATCTAAACCGGACTTGTAACGAATTAACAATAAATTTTTGAATTGGTAAAGGTCATTTAATAACTAATCAACATTGAGGCGCGGGGCGAGGTGCAGGTCGCGGGGCGAGGCGCGGGTCGAGGTGCGGGTCATGCGCGGGGCGAGGCACGGGGCAGGCAGGGCGATGAGATGAATTGGACTTGCCGCGGTGCAGGGCAGGTCAAAATTTGTCGGAATTGGTCCTGCCTCATTTGGCTTGCGGGGCGGAGCGGAATGACGCGGGTCGCAGGTCCGCAGATCAAATTGTCATCCCTAATTGTTCTCTTATTTGACCTGTTCAAATACATCCTAGATTGTATTCATCATCAATTTAACCAAACCCTTTTATTGTCTCCGGTGTCCGGTCCATATTTGTGTCACTCGTTTATTTTAAAAATGGCAGCCTTCATGCTAAAAGTGTATTTATATTTCCATATCGATTTTCATCGCAAAAAAACGAAATCGCATATCTTGAAAATTCAAGTGCATGGATATATCTAGAAGGTTCAGGTAGCAACATTATAAACATTACTATGTATATACATAGTAAAATGTCATTTGAAAAGAAGTTTAGGTGTTATTGTTGGAAAGTTGTGAAGAAAAGATGGTTCATGGTCACTAAAACGATGTAGTTTTGTGACTAATTAAATTGAACATCTAATATCATAAAATGCGTGCTTTTGTGTAATTAGGGTTTTGGGATTGATCAAAACGGCGTAGTTTTGTTGGAAAGAAAATTGGGCTTGATTAAAGTCAATTTTACTTTGAACGTGTACACTCTTTGACCGAGTATACAGAAGTTGTTGCATGTCGTTCCTTCCACGACGTGTGTGGAGAACGGTTTTGTCTCATGCCCGTTATAAATTGAAGTGACCTCCTTCATCAGAAATACGATAAGCTCAGCTACAACAAATCTTCTTCTTCTCTTTTTCACGTGAGTTCTTTTTTTGTGTGAGTTTCGGATGATAGCAAAGGGAACCTGTCTTTCGTCTCTTCTTCACTCTGGTGCGTGTGATTAAAGGTCGATTGTTGTATCCTTAGATGTCGTTTTCCATTGAAGAACCGAGCACTAAACAGGGGCAATAACACTTTAAGAAAATTGTTGAGCAAGTCTCAACCACAATTTCAGTTTCGTATCTCTTTTCTTTATTGATTCTTTCGCATCAATTAAATTGTTGTTAATTTAATTATTAGTGTTTGTGCTGGTTCATATTTGTTCATAATCCACTGCTTGTTTGTTTCTATTTTCGAAATAATGACTAAGTGCAATATGTATTCATGTGCAATGCATGCAATCAACTCTTGTATGTGATGTATTTTAATGGCATGCCTGCTCCTGTTACAGTTTTATATTCAATTTGCTACAGATCCGATCAACAGCTATGTGAGCATGAATGGCGGAAGAGCAATTCAAAGCCACAACCCGACCTTTTCGTAATTAAGGTACAACACTTAGTATTGCTCTTAATGCAGTATACATTCGGTCGGTATAAACTACCTAATATCGAGTAAAATATTGCTAAGACTGAGGTAGGAATTAGTTCACATAAGATCTATCGATCTTCGCAAATGTCATTGATATATAAATTCTGTACCATCTTGCATTTAATGTAGCAAGGTTTTAGATATAGAGTTGTTTGTATTAGTTGGCCTGTTTTTTTTTTTCTTCTCATGATGTATAGACATAATTTTTACATGTAGCGACTGTATATAAAAAAATTCTTGTAATATTATATATATATATATATATATAAACACCACTTAACTAATATTTAGTGTATAATAACGCAGAAGATGACCGAATCAAATTTCATGGATACATTTCAATGTGAAATCACACAATTATTGTTAGGAAGGTGACAGTGATATAACTCTAAATAGTTAATTAGTGAACTTTTTATAGGTTAATTAAGCTCCTATCTAGGTTTGACCAATGACTAGATGAGCTACAACGCTTTAGTGGTGATATATTTATAGGCTTAATACTTACGTGAACGGGGTTCTTAACACATTACATGCACCATATATTGTAATTTAAGTTAAATGAGGTGAATAATTATGAACATACTTTAATTGTATGATTTTGTAATGGAGTGTCTAAATTTATAGCATTTCTGTAAGTTGGACATTTATCAAGAAAATAATTACATGACCAAGTAAATAAACTAAAGCTTCACTATCTCATTCAGACTATAAATGAATAAATAATTAAGTGGCGTGATTAGCGAGCAGTGTAATTATGCTACCTTAACTGGATCGTAGAACTGTGTGTGGTCTGGAAAACCTTAGCATATGAAAAAGCGAAAAGATAACCTTTTTATTACTGTAACTTTTTCTTGGTCCACATACATGTGTGTTACCTTTTGTTTATATGTATGTTATTATTGGTGACATATAATAATTGACTCACTATCCACTTTTCATTTTATAGTTCATCAAAACAACAATACAATACAAATGCCCTTTTATTCATTCCAGTTGAGAAAATTGAATTTTAATGTTGTTAGAAATCGTCCCCACGTCAACCATAATCTAAGATTATGTTACTTATTGTGTAAATAAATTAGGCGACTGAACCTGTATTTTAATATCTCTACAAGTGCTGCGCTGACACATCTCAGCTAGTCACTTCATCTCATATTCCACTAAGACTTGGTCAAATGGAAAGTCGATATGACACACACCAAACTAAATCCAGAATGAATGTTCCTCTTCTCTTTTTTACCCATCGATCAGAATGCTAATTAAAACCCTACCTCAATCATCCTTGAAAATCATGCTGAAAATCCTTACTCACATATTAAACTTTGCACATTTATATTTTCTTCAAGTAACATAATAAATCGACAGTAATATATTTCCGATATACTTAAACGCAATCACGTATAGCTAGATGACTTGTTGTCTTTCTAGATATTTTGAGTTATTTACATTTTTCGCAGCGCGAAACTGCTTAGGGTTCATAAGTGTGTACATAGATCATTCTAATACTACTAGTAGTTGGAAACTTAAACCTAGTTGCATTGAGATTAGTGTTTAATTCAAAGTTAGAGAGAATGCTTTAACTAAACAAACCCTAGAAGCTCTCAAAATGGTTTCAATTAGGTCAGAAAGCTTTGTGATTCACCGCACCTAATGCACAATAAGTAGTAGTACCATTTATATATTTCTATCAAAGTCTCCTGGTCGTACAACTAACTAAATCACGCTTGTCAAAATTATTATTATTACATACTTCCCATGACTCGTTCAACCTAATGATCAATTATAGATACCTGTCTACGCCACTAGCCGTAGTGCTCTATATTAATAAAATACATGTATATCATATATGAATACATGTACACACACATTCGATACATGGATAGTCAATTAAGTACATGATACCGATCTAAACCCACTTTAGCCCCACCTAATAAGTTTCCAATTAGCCACATCTCCCCTGCCTGTTTAGTTTCCATAATATTGAAAGAGGAGAAGGTTTACAAGAAGTTAATTTAAGCTGCAGACTACTAAGATTAACTGATATTGAAATTCCTAATGGATATGTATGCATGGGTAGAAATCGCAAGTGAGACGTGCATGTAAGCTGCTAATGGGGTGCAAAAAATTGTGATTAGAATAGTGAAGGTCACATGCGAATGTGTGTAAATCGAAACCACAATAATGGGAGAAGGTGAAAGGGAATGGTGGTGATGACATTAGCTTATTATCATAATGAAGCGGTTGTTGTTTTGAAGAATGAAGACTTTCAAATATTTAACAATTCAATTAAAACTATGGAAAGGGGTATCGGATTGTTGACTTTTTGCTAATATCATGTCCCGTTCATGATAATAGACGTCGTCACCCGTTGATATATGCATCGCTAAACACTCAAAAACATTGTTTTTTTTACCACACAGGAAAGCACATAATAAAGAAATTGGAGAGTTGCATCTAAAGAATCATATGAAGTTGTAAGCATCGAGTTGAACAGGATTAATACGGTAATAGAGGTGATTATGTGCTAGGTCTAGACATATTGAACTCAATCGATATGTATTCCATTTAACTTTTTGATGACATTTAATGAGAGATCTACCGATCAAAAAAACTCTAGATCCATTTCTGTACTTAGCCAAATACAACGAATAATTTCTTTTATGCTGTATTAATCTTATCTCTCCTCAAAAATAACAAAACTAAGACATTTTTATGGCGGCAAATTATTTATTTACCACCTTGAATTTCAATTCCTTAATAAATTATTTATTTATTTAATTCATACAGTATAATAAAGTAAGATGCTGTTGGATTTGAGAGGGGCAGGTATTTTGATAGGTGTGCTGACTGCAGACTGAAAGAAAAGGAATCTGGCAGATGTTGATGCCGAGTATACCTTTAAGAACTCCCACAATGACAAACCCGTCACGCATTCTAACCTATGAAGAACCCATTTCTGGTTTATTCTCATCATCATAGCAAGTTATTTAATTGTTGGAGTTGAAACTTCAACTGCATCAATCATATAGTTCATAGCACGGGAGTGATGAAGATATCACTTTCTGGTTTTTTGTAAAATTTGTGGTGTAACACATCTGCACTAAAAGCTCATCTTAGATAGGTCAAGCCATTTTAATCTTTGTCCTTTATGCATCAAGTAGTTCAATGTCAACTTAGCTAAAGAGTAATTAATCTTGAATGATCCAAAAACGTAGTGTATAATGCCTTGTCATGTTGCTCTTGTTTGCATGCATTGAGATCACATAGACTGATCATGAGCCTTAGGTTGAAATGTGAGAGCGTTTAGTTTCAATTCTTGCAGCTGTCTACTTTTGCTTATATTATTATTCCAAAGGTTCCATATGACTGCTTTCTACTCCATGCGTTCTGAAATGATCTTTTTATTTGGGTTGATGACACGGTAATTGAGGAATAATGAGAGTATGAGAGTAAAAATAAGATAAAAGTAAGTAAGAGAAATATAAAATAGGAAAGAAAATGTATTGTGAGAGTGAATTAATTGGCATAAAAGGAAATATGAAAAACTTTAGAGAATATCCAAATAGAAAAATAGAAATAACAAAAGATGATAGAGAGAGTATATATCATTATCATCTAGATATTTTTAGCTACCATATAAATATATATACTTTTTACACCAACTATAGCTCATAAGATGATCAGTAGCTAAATTTTAAAATTCAACTTAAAAAAAACCAAAGGCGAGAGATGAGTAAATGACTAATGAGCGAATGCATCATGTTGAAGCTGAAGGTTTCATTCAAGGGCTGCTTGTCTGGGGGCATGATTACCAGATGATCAAGAGTTTGAAAGATCTGTTACATTATTACAAAGGCTTGACTTTAGAATGGAAAAGGATGTGTAGATGTAATGCCATTTTTCTTCTTTGTATGTTCGTGGGTTTGTTGCAATTTGACTTCAAATGTACAACTTTTAGTATGCCGTCATTATATGGATGTTTGAATCTTTAGCTACCACAACCACAGCAAGAAATGTTCAACATGTACAACATTTCCAAGTGAATGGTAGATTACATACAAAATAAAACTTGATAAAACTATCTTGCATCGCTTAGCAGGGAGAAAAGTTGGCAAGATATGAACCTTGTATCTTCATAAGGACAGTCTACAGGTCAATGTATATACTTTATCGCGTATGTGAATTGTCCGTAAAAGCTAATACCTGGAAGAAAGTGCTATGGAGCTTTAACCTAAATGCTTGCACATACCTGAGTTTTTATGATACAACAGTGGCAGCATTGTTCTCTAGCAGCTCATTTCCATATAAAGCCATTTGAGGTAGTCGCTCGATAAAATGTGATCTCACTGGATGATGAGATAATCAGGTTCATGCATTATATCTCCAGCAGTTGGAGGCAATTTATTTCGATATAGGCTTTCGAACTTGGGCATGCGTTTCTGCTTCATGTTGGAACAATTTATTTTGAACCAACTCTTGCAGCTCCAACTTTCTAACCTCAACCAGTTTTTCACTGACGGGCTTGTTCAACCCAAAATAAAGTAATCCATCACTATAAGTACTGCCCCAACGAGTACAAGTACGCCAGAGAATAAACCAAAAGCATATGGGGTGTTAGTTGCTCCAGGGATCCCGTCCACTTGATAATTGTGAGAACTAGACCGCATCCACCAAACACATACACACCCAAATTATGTGTGACTCGAAGACTTTGATCCTGAATCAAGATTCACAGAATCAATAATTCATGAAGAATCCAACATATGTTGTTGCACTATTCAAGTGTACCATGAAGCACTGAACCTAACTGAAGCCATGCTCGGACAGTGCTTTGCATTACATCTTGGATGGAGTGACCATTTCACTCTGATAACCTGCAACGAGAAGATAGTGAACAAGCGCCCACGGACAGCTTCTTGCTCCTCAAGCATTTCCCTTGTACTCTTTCTTATTCCTTCCAGTAAAAGTCTAGTTGTGTTACCCTTAAGATGTTGAAGACACGCGAATATAATCTCCTCCCTTGCATGGAGTGACCATTTCACTCTGATAACCTGCAACGAGAAGATATGATTTTACATATAGTGTGACAAACTAAACAACCATCTTGTTCAAGATTAAACGGTGACAACTTTTGCAAAATTTATGCCTTTTGATTATGATGTGACACTTCGAGAGGTAGCATATTAATGATGGCAGTTATTAAGAACTCTGAAAGGGCTCCAAATGGAAACCGAAAAGGTAAATGTAATTTAACAAATCTGCCGACAGTATAGTTTCAGAAACAATAGTAGTTTCCGTAAATGGAGGTTCCCCTACCTGGGTTGACAACCTTCGAATTTCCTGATTTAGAATGACACTAAAAAGGTTCATATCTTCTTGATTTCTCCTACAAGAGGAACAAACATATGCAATATGAACCCAACTATGAACTTTTGAATGAAAAAAGAAAAACAAGCAACAGTAGTTACCTATTCATAAATTTCAACTCAATCTCATCTGCTTCCCCGAAGATTGATTTTCGAAACAACCTGCAACAAGAAACTGTTTTAGCCCGGGACGGGTCATATCTCGTGTGTAATATTGAAATTTGGTTTCGCGAGTCGATGTGAGGAACGACCAGAGGATCACCTATCATCCGATCTGCTAAGGCGGCAAGCAAGATGCGCGATGACTTCATGGACACTCTTTGGGGCACTATCACCTCCAGCAGAAAGTAGCTCCTTTAGCAGAATCTTTGTCAGTCAATATTATTACGGGGGAAAAGACCATATTTTTCATTTTTATAAACATACCTGAACTTCCGTAATGCCCAAAACATTTAAGTTTGTAGGAAATCCCTTAACATGTAGAGAAGTGACCAAAAAGTTCTGTGCTTGCCATGACCGAAGAAAAATGGGAATATCGTCCTCGTTACACTCCGGATCACCAGCTGACTGTCCCAAGAGCTCAAATAAAATCCCTCCGGCAACTCTGACGGTGACCTATATAAGTAAAAGAAAAAAATAGTGAGAATTGGCATTTCAATAGTTAGGTGCAGGTAAGTTACCTAGTTTTTAGACATTAAGCTATCAATACCTCATACAAAAGGTGCTTCATTTTTCACTAATGAGTTTACTTTCATCTCTCAGTGTGACCCGTATAGCAGGATGTAACCACATTAAGCCATTCGCTGATGAATGCATGAGCTGCAGGTCTCTCCATGAAGTCAAATTGTTCCGCAGATCACTCAGGATTTACTTGAACCACCTGTACTAGCTCAGAAATCCTTTTCCAACCAATCGGTTTCCACTTGCTTCAAATATAGCTTTCCACGGAGTCAATATGGTCCGGTGGATAGGGTAAGAAATCAATAGGGTTATCTCCATGGATGGTGTTTCAATAAGTTTCTCTCCAATCCTAACATCTAACTTCTCGGTTGACCTTGATCCACTGACTCCCCTCCTTAACTTCTGACCATCTCTGTGAAGAGACCTGCCCCGAACAAATTCAAATGTGCAAATCAAACCATCCTTCCAGAGATCACTCCCTGGCAATGAATCTTTCAAGTCTTTCCATTTTCATGTTTCCTAATTGTATTTCCTCGTGTGGACAGCTTGTCCTCACCACTGCATATATATTTGTTATCCATCATACTCTATCCACAAGTGTAGAACAGAACAAAACTCTAATATTACATCCACTTGAAATAGCGCGTATCTTCTCAAATCACACCACAGGATAGGATAGTTCAGGTGCAATCCACAATTTGGTAAAACAGTTGACAAAATCAAAAATCAACCCAAACAGTTGCAGCCTAATTTACAGAAGCAGCAGCAGCATCAAAACAAGCCAATCATGTCGACAAAGCAGCAAGCTTTGTACCACAAAATCCCGTCTTTCCGAAAGCAGCGTCTCAAATTTCAATCGGTGAACTGGAAAATAATAATCACACAACACGGTACCAAGCAGAGAAACGCATCCGAATACTGTCGACAAGATGCTGGAGTTAGCGAGAGAAGTCGAATTTAGTTTCCAATCGCCGATTCGCATCGTCATCCCTGTCTTTAAAGTCTGCAACTTTTTATCACATCATCTGTGGCGTAAAGCAGGAACAGTGGAACCCACTTCAACCGAGTTTCACTCAACATGACGTCATCATCATCATCACAGTCTGTGTGCTTCTTGCTATTCATCAAATGGAAGCTGGAACAGTGGAACTAATAAGGGGTGACTAATCGCACCTCACCCCCATTCCGCACATCGATGACCCATCACAAAAGATCAAAATAGCCAAGTACATATCTCTATTCATACACCCATCAATTTATACGAAATAAATTGTAAAATAAATTGGATTTTAAAGACCAAAATAGGGAAGCTCATACCTCACCCATCATACACCCATCAATTTATACGAAATAAATCACAAAATAATTTTTTTTTAAATAATTTTTTTTTAAAAAAAAGTACAGGTGCGTAGTTTTAATCTAGGCACCGGTATTATGAAATACCGGTGCACAGTGGTTATAACTATGCACCGGTATTATGAAATATCGGTGCGTAGTTTTAATCTAGGCACTGGTATTATGAAATACCGGTGCACAGTGGTTATAACTATGTACCGGTATTACATAATACCGGTGCGTACTGATTTTAAAAAAAATAATCTGAAAGAACTACGCACCGGTATTATGGAATACCGGTGCGTAGATTATTAAAAAAATTGACAGATTTTTTGAATTTCATGACTCAAACCATCCTGCACATTATTACTAAAAAAACTTCGAAAAAACACTAGGCACCGGTATTAGTAATACCGGTGCAAAAGTTGGTTAATGTACGCACCGGTATTATGCAATACCGGTGCATAGTTTGACCATGTATGCACCGGTTTTCCATAATACCGGTGCGTAGTAATTTTGTTTATGTAAATTCAAAGTTGAAATTTTTTTGGTGTCCAAATGATACAAATGTAATCTCTATTTATAGATCTCGAAAAATAACAAATATTGATATGATTTTTATAAATTTATTTTTTAGTATTAATGGATTTAAATTTAAAATTTGAAATGTATAAGAAAGGACAATTCAATAATTTTGTACATATGTTTTGTGTCGTGGGGTGCGAATAACAGCTCCCTAATTAAATCAGTCATCAGAGATATATTCGGGGAAAACTAAAAGTGAGGACAGCTGGCAATCCCCCTCCTCCCACTTTATTAAAAAAAATTTGTGTATGTACTTTTCATTTTCAAAATTTATAAAAGTTACGGTTGAGGCCTGAGGGTGAAGGTAATTGTGTATGACATATCTATCTATCTATATAAAAGAATATTTAATTAACAAATCATACATTTACCAACAACATCTAATTAAATTTATACATTTACCAACAATATCTAACTAAATCCCTATCACCTAACTAAATCATTCTAACTAAATATCTAACTAACAAACTATATATTTACCAACAACATCTAATTAAATTCATATATTTACCAACAATATCTAACTAAATCTCTATCAGCTAACTAAACCATTCCAGCTAAATTAAAAAATAAAAAATAAAAAATAAAATACAAAAATTTAAATTTAAAAGATAAACAATTTCCGTCGGGACGACGGGATCACCACTAGTAATAGAATAGTTAAAATATTGAACCACACATATAACGATAAAAAATAAGGATAAATTTAAATTGAAATAAGGAAAAATAAGATAGGAATAAGCATAAATCGAAATAAAGAAAATAGAAATAAAACAAAATAGAAATAAGCCTAAATTGGAAGATGAAAAAAATAGGAATAAGACAAAATCGGAATAAGATAAAATAAGATATGACAAAAAAATATAAATACTCATTTAAATTCGCCCGCACGACACCAAAAATTGATTGATCGAGTCTCGCCCCTATTTGACCGCTTCGATTGCGCATCCGGAATGATGCATCCCCATCAAAACGACGGGCGATACACTAGTGCGTAAGCATATTTGCAAATGGATATGGTGACTCGGACGTAGTTTATAGATAGATTTTTTTACTTGAGTAGAGTAGAGACATTTTTACACAGTGATATTCATAGCTTATTTTCCGGGCACAAAGTTTGTGGCATAAGCCCAAGCATTGTTGGCAACTGGATCAGCAAGATGATCGAACAGGTTCTCAACAGGCCCTTTTCCGGTTACGATAGCTTGGACAAAGAATCCAAACATCGAGAACATGGCCAATCGTCCGTTCTTGATTTCCTTCACCTTAAGTTCAGCAAAAGCCTCAGGGTCATCAGCCAATCCGAGTGGGTCAAAAGATCCACCAGGGTATATTTTGTCTAGTCCTTCGCCAAGAGGACCTCCGCCCACTCTGTACCCTTCAATCAGTCCCATTAGGACAACCTGAGTTGCCCATATCGCAAGAATGCTCTGCGCGTGGACAAGGTTGGGGTTGCCCAGATAGTCAAGACCGCCTTCTGAGAAGATCTGAGCTCCAGCCTTGAACCAGACTGCCTCGCCGAATTTAACGCCATTTTTTGATAGGATTTCTGGGAAGACGCAGCCTAGAGCGCCAAGCATTGCCCACCTGGAGTGGATCACCTCAAGCTCACGGTTCTTAGCAAATGTCTCGGGGTCAGCTGATAGCCCAGCAGTGTCCCAGCCATAGTCACCAGGGAATTCGCCAGTTAGGTACGACGGAGTCTGCTCTGAGAATGGACCCAAGTACTTGGGACGGTCCGCGCCGTACCTGTAACATGTTAAGTAAGCTAGAATCAGTATATACAGTCTAACATTTTCCTCAAAATGTCATCTTAAATAAGATAAAAGAGGCTTACCAGATGCTTTGTGGGGCGCTTTTCACCGTGCGCCTCATTGTAGCACGGCCACCAGAAAAGTTGCCAACCTTGCGGACAAGCTCATTCTGCTGCTTGAGGCATGTCTGGCCAGCAAAGGCGGATTGTTGGATAGCAGAGGTGGCCATTGAGCTTGTCCTTCTTACTTGTGTTGCTGTGTTTGCCTTGAATGATGGTTGTGAAAATTGATGTGCTGGGAAGGAGGATTTTAAAGTATGATCAGCTTGCGGTTTGGATTAGGCTATCGACACGGCAGCGTCATCCAATTGGTCGCTTGATTCAGTGTGGATTTTCATGTAGATTTGGTGATGAGATGTTGGCTATTGCTTTGCCATGTTGGCTATGTAGAATCTAAGATGTGGCTCAACTCTTGCCCACAAGTGCTGTGATCCTCAATAAAAATCTGTGGATAATTTTCCTGGTGTTTGTGTTTGTTTCTGCTGCATTGCACAGTCCATTTCTACATACTTAGCATACAAAGGGAATCACAGCCAGTGTATTACTTGGTTAATCCAGTTCTTTCTTATCGCTCGATCAAGTACGTTAGTACAATCTTGTAAGTCATAAAAAAAAAAAACTCATAAATCACAGCTAAGTGTTTCCGTGCTATACAGTTGACACCGAGATGCCTTGCTAAACCATAAACTCAAGTGAAATATACAGCTTAAGTGTTTACATGTTACGTTAGTGTGGTCGATTATGTCCAGCTCATTTAGACCTATAGCTCATAACTACTGAAACTAATGTAACTGCAAAAACAACGTGTTGTAACTTGTAAGCTTCAGGTACAAAACTGATCGGTACAACTTTCTGCTGAGCTCCTCTATTTGACGAAGAAACAGCAGTACATCGTGCGGAGATCAGCAGAAAGAATAGACTCATTGTTCATCTTAACTTCATGGAGGCCCTCAACTGCAAATAGACACAGCCAATATGAGCACCAGTATGTTGAGGATCACTCCGAATCAATAAGACAGAGATGCACTTTTCAAAAAAGAAATTTTCAGTGCTGCTACTGGCTACCATAACGCCCTTATTATCTTCTCCCGTTAAGGTGTAATGATAAGTTTGTAAATATCATATAAGCATTAACTTAACCACGGAGTATGTTACTGACGTCCTCTACAATAAGTATTAACATAATAATGGAGTATGTATATGTTATTGACATCCCCTACTATTCAGCAATCAATCACGCATATGGAGTTGTCCCGCGTACCGACCTTCGCTGAGCTCAACAATGCCATTTCTCAAAGTGAGGTTCCTCCAACACTCTCAATCACATAACTACCTGAGAACAACTTAACCTATATATGCATAGCTTAAGGGTGTCATCTCATCCTCTATAAGGACGCTATGCCAAACTTAACCACCTTTGAACTCTTACACAGATAGTTTCAACCAACAACTCTCGCGATAGTCGATAGAACACATTTTATAGACTGACAGTACCTCAATAGACCAACATGCTTCAAGCGGTCAAAGCCTAGTGACACTAGACAACATTGGGAGCGATGGACTACGGAATATGCAATGTGTATGATCAGACACAGGAGTTTACGACAGTACCTGCTAAACCAATATGCTTAAAAAAAGCCTTGTGATATTCGGCAAAATTTTCCATGTCCTGCATAGGAAGGATCAAAAGCTAATAGAACAAGTCAATGCATGCATTTCCTGCGATCCCTAGTTAACTTTCTGGATGCCAAACTTAATCTCGACCTCATCAGCCAATTCCACAAGCCCCAGCATCCTCAACCCTCTAGCCAAAACCCTAACAGTATACTCATCAGGACAAACAGCCACACCCCATCCACTCCGCATCATCATCTCGTAAATCCTCACCATAGACTCCGCCCTATCGCAATCAGTCAAAGCCTTCAACATCTTCACAACACTCCTCTCATCCGCACAATCAACCACACCGCCATTCCCCCTCTCCAAATCTCTAACCAATACATCTATCTCATCAAACATTTTCATCTTCCCAAGTCCATTCACCATCCCAAGCATACTCATCCAAACCGATTGCATACTCGGATTTGATAGCACGAAACACCTTAAGCGCCAGATCGCATCGGTGTTGGCGTAGAAGCTCATCCATTGCGGCAACTAGATCGTTCTTAATCAGGCGAGATAGCGTCTTGGAAACTACAGCTTCGTCATCGTCGTCGCTGTTAGTGGATTTGTCGAAGCGTTTGAGTGCTTGTACGGCTTGGATTGCCTCGGTGGAGAGGACGCGGCCTTTGACGAGAGGTCCTCGTTTATCGCGGGGTCCGCAACGGATGACGGGCGTGTGTTTGATACGGTTTGGATTTGTGGAAGGGACGAATGCGGTCGGGAGTGAAGTGGAGTGAAGCGTGGATGTCGCCATCGGAGCAGATAACAAAATCCACAAGTGAGTGAAGAATATGCAAAAGAAGATAAATCTATAATGTATAAAAAGAAAGAATTAATATTAAGGAAGTTAAAGTTTTTTTAGAAAAATATCCGTATGAATTAAGTTTTCTTTGACACACTCATATGACAATTGTTTTTCCGGAAGTCACCCCTTCCAACTTAGGCGATGAATTTAACTATACCGAGGTGCGTAAAATTGAGTTTTAATGTTGATATAACGTCATCACCATATTTCACTAAAGAAAAATGAATTTCGGTGCAATTAAATTCATCGTGTAATTTGGAAGTGGGTGACTTTCATAAACATAACCGATCTTATGAGTGACTTAGAGAAACATAAATGATCTTATGGGTGGTTTTATGAAAGAGTGGGTGACTTTTGGAAAAAACAATGATAATATGGGTGTGTCAATGAAAATTAAATTTATATGGATGGTTCCTTAATATTAACTCATATTCATAACATCAATGAAGAATGCTTGCTCAAGGGGTACCATACAACAATCATTCAAGTAGAGGTGCTTAACTGGAAGCAATACCATAAC
>JAWWMW010001842.1:12669-29850 GCA_035048345.1 Echeveria elegans | reverse complement strand
AAGCTGAAGGATTCATTCAAGGACTTCTCCGTCTAGGGTCATGATTACCAGATGATCAAGAATTTGAAAGATGGAAGATCTGTTACATTATTACAAAGGCTTGACTTTAAGAATGGAAAAGGATGTGTAGATGTAATGCCAATTTTCTTCTTTGTATGTGTTGTGGGTTTGTTGCAATTTGACTTCAAATGTACAACTTTTAGTATTCTGTCATTATAGGGATGTTTGAATTTTTAGCTACCACAACCACAGCAAGAAATGTTCAAAATTGCCTTTCTAGCTCAATGCTCAACAAGGTTGTGGTTTTGGGTATGTGTTTCACTTATTTTCGTGACAGTTTATTAGTTTCAATTTCGGGACATACGTTCAGTCATTACTTGAGAAGGTTCAATGTCAAGGAATATAATCGTTCAAAATAGTCACATAAGAAGTTCAGCCTGGATTTGTTACATATTAAATGGCGTTCAACACGTACAATATTTGGAAGTGAATTGTAGACTATTGACAAATGAACACTCGGTGAAACTATCTTGCATCACCTAAAGGGGAGATAAGTTGGCAAGATGAGAACAATGTATATATCTGCAAGGGTCAATCTATATAAATAATTAGCCCAGTGACCTGTCGGGAAAGCTACACAAAGGAACGTTCACTTAAATGCCTCATACCTGAGTTTCTGATACAACAGAGCAGTACTTTGTTCTCTTGCGGCTCATTTCCATATTAGGTCCATTAAGTGAGCTGGATGATAAAAATGTGATCTCACTGGATGATAAGATAATCAGGTTCATCTTGCATTACATCTCCAGCTGTTGGAGGCAAGCTATTTCGATGAATAGGCTTTCGAACTTGGGCATGCGTTTCTGCTTCATGCTGAAATATTTTAACCAACTCTTGAAGCTCCAACTTTCTAACCTCAACCAGTTCTTCACTGACGGGCTTCTTCAACCCCAAATAAATCAGACCCATCACTATAAGTATGGCTCCAATGAGTACAAGTAGGGCAGAAAATAAACCAAAAGCATATGGGGTATTAGTCGCTCCAGGGATCCCATCCACGTTAATTCCAAACAGCCCGGTGATAATAGTGAGGACAAGACCGCATCCGCCAAAAACACCCAAATTATGAGTAACTCGAAGACTTTGATCCTGAATCAATGATGCATGGAGAATCAAAATCAAATGTGTATCACCATTCAAGTGTACAATGAAGCTTGCGAATCTAACCTGAAGCCATGCTCGGACAGTACTCTGTGTTACATCTTGGATAGTGAACAAGCGTCCACGAACCGCTTCTTGCTCCTCAAGCATCTCTCTTGTACTCTTCTTTATGCCTTCCAATAAAAGCCTAGTTGTGTTACCCTTGAGATGCTGAAGAAGCTCAAATATAATCTCCTCTCTTGCATGGAGTGACCATTTCACTCTGATAACCTGCAAGGAGATTTGTTTTTTAGGATAATTTTTACCATGATTAACAGGACACCGAATGTGGTGTGACAAACTAAACACACAAAAACCATCCGTTTAAGATAATACGAGCGGCAACTTTTGCAAAATTTATGCCTTTTTAATTTGATGTGACACTTAGAGAGGATATATTAACTTTGGCTGCTGATTTTAAACTCCAATGGGGATCCAAATGCAAACCCAAGTTGGGTGCTTTTAATAAATCCCCCAATAGTGTCAAATATGTTCAGAAACAGTTGCAGTTTCGGTAAATGGGGGCTCCTCTACCTGTGTTGACAGTCTTCGAATTTCCTGGTTTAGGATGACACTAAAAAGGTTCATATCTTCGTGATTTCTCCTACATGAGGAACAAAGAATGTCATATGAATCCATATATGCACTTTCGAATGAAAAAAAAAATAGCAACGGTAAGTACCTATTCATAAATTTCAACTCAATTTCATCTGCTTCCCCAAAGATTGATTTTCGAAATAATCTATAATGAGAAACTGCTTTAGCCCAGGATGTGTCATATCTCGTGTGTAATATTAAAATTTGGTTTTGTGAGTCAAAGTGAGGAACGACTAGCGGATCACCTATCATCCCATCTGCTAAGGCGGCAAGCAAGATGTGCGATGACTTCATGTACACTTTTTGGGGCAGTATCACCTCCAGCGGCTAGTAGCTCCTGCAGCAGAAAAATTTCTAATATGTCAGTATAAGTGATGACATGAATCTTTTTTCAGTCAATATTATTATGGGATAAATTGTAAACATACCTGAACTTCGGTAATGCCCAAAACATTTAGGTTTTTGGGAGATCCCTTAATATGCAGAGAAGTGACCAAAAAATTCTGTGCTTGCCACGACCGAAGAACAATCGGAATATCATCCTCGTTTAACTTCGGATCACCAGCTGACTGCCCCAATAGCTCAAATAAAATCCCTCCGGCAACTCTGACAGGGACCTAGATAAGTAGAAACAATGTAAGGAAAATTGGCATTCGACAATTTTGGTGCAAGTAAATTACCTAGTTTTTAGATGTTATAATGTACTGTTGATACCTCATATAAAAGATGTTTCATCTTTTCACTGATGAGTTTACTTTCATCTCTCAGTGCAACTCGTATAGCAGGATGTAACCATTGTGCACCATTAAGCCATTGATTGATGAAAGGATGAGCTGCATCCACGTGGCACCACCAAACAGGACCAGCGGGTCGTTCCCAATATGGAGCTGCCAAATCTGCGACTGACCGATCATACTCATCCTCCATGAAGTCAAATTGTTCTGTGGACCAGTCAGGATTTACTTGAACCAGCTGCGCTAGCTCAGAAATCCTTGTCCAACCAATCGGTTTCCACTTGCTTCCGATATAACTTTCCACAGAGTCAATATGGTCTGGTGGATAGGGTAAGAAATCAATAGGGTTATCCAAAGATGCAACAGGATCAGATGCGTACTCCATGGATGGTGTTTCAATAAGTTTCTCTCCTATCCTAACATCTAACTTCTCGGTCGACCTTGATCCACTGACGCCCCTCCATAACTTTTGACCATCTCTTTGCACAGACCTACCCCTCAAGGTTTTCCTCCGACCACGGACAAATTCAAATGCACAAACGAGACCATCCTTCCATAGATCACTCCCTGGCAATGAATCTTTCGAGCTACCTGTCTTACCATTTTCACGTTTCCTAATCTTATTTACTCGAGTGGACGAGTTGTCCTCACCATTGCCTATATACTTGTTCTCCATTAGGTCATCACGAAACAAAACAATAAGGAACCTCAGTAGCAACTCAGTCCACCATCTACCACAACAGCTTACTTAGCGAAATCAACTCCGCTTTACCATCCACTTTGAATCAAAGAAAAAGAACATGTCTTCCCGAAACAAACCCCTCAAAAGGTAGGAGGAATACCCCCACATTCCAATCCAATTATCCTTGATAGAACATAAAATCTACTGTCTTATGAACAAACACGCACATATGCACGCATGCAATCCCCTAAAATCTAGCGCAACTTAATATACAGAAGTAGCAGCAAACTTTGTGGCATAAAATCTCGTCTTTTGGGAAAATAGGATTTGAAGATGCAAAATTAGTGAACTGAAAACACTACAAGGAACGAAATCTCAAAACACGAAACAAGCAAATCCAAAGACTCCAAAAGCATCCGAATTAAAAAGAGAGGAATGGATGATTAACACAATATACAAACAGGCGATCACTGGGTCAGATGCTTGGCTTGGAGGTAACGAGAAGTCGAATTTAGCACAGAAAAGTTCGCATCTTTCTTACGCATCCGCACCAGCTACAGACACGATCCGCGTGGTTTGTACCGACCCGTTTAATTATAAAAAACACACACAAAAAAAAAGATATAAAATAAACTTATGGAGAAAATGACTAAATACACCGCGTTCTAATAATTAAAATATTTGTTTATTTTCATTTTAATTTTTTATTTCACATCTTCTTTATGCATCGGCACCAAATCCTTATTTATTTTCATTGTAATTTTTCTTTTAGGCTCCGTTTGGTTGCGAGGAAAAAAAAGAGGAAAAGAAAATTTTGAGTGAAAATGAAATTACGTGTTTGGTTGTAAGGGAAAAAAATACAAAAATAGGCAAATTGAGATCAAATTTTTTTTACAACTTTCTCATAAAAAAATCGTTTTTCTTTAAAAAAAAATTCCTCACTTTTTTCCCGCAACCAAACGGAGTCTTAAGTTATAACTAAAAGATGTTTCGTTATTATAATTTATTGAGATATTATAAATTAGAATAAATTCGTGCTAGTAATAAACAAAATTGAATCATAATCCATGCTCACCATCTCCCGTGTTAAATAAGATTTACCTCAATATGACGTCATCCATGTATGCTTGAAGCCATTAGACGGAAGCGGTGCGTTTAATTACTTTTCATTTTGAAAAATATGCCTGATTTATATTATGTCAAGTTTCGAAGTATAATAATCTGACAAAGAGTCTTCATTCAGTCATACGTAGGTAAAAAAGCATGCGTGTGTAAGTTTGATACGCTAATCGCATGCATCAGATCAGCCATCAGGTGGCAATGTTTTTTAGTTAAATGTCTCGTATATTGACTCAAGACACTCATGACTCGAGTTAAAAGGAATGTTGCTCAGAATATGTCCGCACGAATCACCAATGTGTGTATGAAATGTGAATACGATACATACTCGTTTGATTGCGGGGAAAAAGGGAAAAAGAGAGGAAAGAAAAAATTAAAGAAAATTTTTAAGTGAAAATGAAATGTATGTTTGATTGTAAAGAAAAAAAAATGAAATGTATGAGTTCAAATTTTCCTTTACAACTTTCTCATGGAAAAATCATTTTTCTTTAAATTTTCTTTTCCTCACTTTTTCCCCGAAAACAAACAGAGCCGTAAAGTAATGGATACATTCCCATCAAAAGTTACAGAGAAGATTCAGAAGTATGGAACAAACATTCCAAAACTCTTTTCAAGATGAATGGTAGAAAGAAATATGGAACTACATCGAGATTCAGAAGCTATGTGAACACTAGTGAACTGCCTTGTTACACAGTCTCTATACGCTGTAAATCACAATAAATACTGTATCGAGAACAACAGTTGAGTTCTGCTTCTGCCTGCACAACAAAGTTTGATCAAGGAGGCGAAAAGAAAATAATAATAATTCATAAGACTTTGTTTCACATTGAAGCAATGAGGTACGTTGACTTATACCACGGTATAGTCTTCTTATCTGTACATTAAATACTTCCAGCAACCAATCCGTGACCCAATGGAGAATATAGTTATAATTACATGTCAAAACTAAAATCAAGAAAGCAAGAGGCATCTGGAATATTAGAAATCAAGTAGAGCAAAAAAGACGCTGAAATGAGGAGGGCATAGGGGCAATATAATTGACCGGGTTGTGGAGATTGCAAGTACTCTTTAGTTTTTGTTACCGAATTTCTTGGAAATGATAGGACGGACATCTTCTGCGTCAACAATAGTCTCCAAAAGTGGAAGTAGAGAAAGGAGCTCTCTGTCGGATGGATCATCAAACCAACTCTTTATTGGGATTCCATTATTTACTTGCAACTGGAAAACCTGAAATTAAAGCAAATGAAACAACACAGCTTAGTATTGTCGGAACTCTTTCTTAATTGTTGCTGAATAACTGACTCGATTATCACCTCAGGAGTATTATCGACTATTGCAACCTTTGCCAGATCAACTCCAAGAATTGTCAAGTCTTTGGTGTAGCATCCTTCAGCAAAGATACATGATTCCCGGTAAAATCGTTGAGAAAATATATTTCCATCAGGATCAAGAATATCAAGAAGTTGTTTGGCATAGATGCTTTGGCTGGCTGTGAAAATAACAACCTCAAACATTCGTGAAACCCTTTCCAAAAATACCCTAAGGTAAGGCCTCTGCCGTACATATACAGTAAGCTCTTTCATGTCGTAGAACACGGGAAAAGTGAAGTCCGCATCATCACAACGCTCAAATGACGAATGAATGAGAGTTTCTGCACCGAGGCCACAACAAAATATTTGAAACGAAACAAATAAAAAAAATACTATCACAATACAAGTTGGGAATGGACGGAGGGGGACCCGTGACGAACGGGATAAAAAAAAAGGAACTGCATAACTTACCATCCAAATCGAGTACTAACGTAACCAATTTTCTTTTCGGCACTTTTTGATTTTCTATTGATAGATTGCTGGACATTGACTCGGGGAAACTTGCTAGTTCCCATTGATTACTCGAACCCCGGTCTTGATCATAGTTAAGATACGGACATATCTTAGGTTCCTGGTTGCAGAATCGTAACTGATCCATAGACACGTATAAACACGATGTATCTGTATTTCCAATGCTCTTATGAGTGGACTGAGCTTCGTCATCATTACTGCTTGGCTCTACAGCATCACATATCATATTAAAAAGTAAACTGGTATTCATGCAATTGTAAACAGTAGGATCAACATCTGCAAATGGTGTTTCCCCCTCGAAAGACAACCCCGTCACAATCATATCAGATATGACATAGTCTGATATATTACAAGTCCGATGGTCTTGTGTCAGATCGCTGCTGTTATCACTGTCATCCATGGTTGACTTAGCACTAGCAGTAAACTCATCCCACATTGCACCTGCAACAACAAATGTGTAAGACAAGGTAACAAACACAATCACTATTAATGATGTAATACGCATTAGTCTGCAGTCCCCAACAGCTACAACACCAAAAAAGTCATATCACTATGGATAATTTGCGCACCGGTCTTTGAAAGCACCAAACAAGAAACTAAAGCAATGGGAATAAACGTTAGTATACCTGCATCCCAGCGAAGGCCAAGTTCACAAGGGATCTCACTGGTTTCTGTAGGAGAAAACATTAAATGTAAAATTGATTGAACCGGGGATACTTCCTACAATTAAACAAACAACACATTCAAGGAAAAATGTGTCAGCAGAACTGTGCAAGTCTAACAATGACTTTTTTTTAAAGAACGGTTACCGGCTGGAGGACTTCACAAATCACAGTTCACATACTATAGACTAACAATGACACAAAGGATACCGTTGATAAACAACACTAGCTTCCGATCCTACTAAACCACCTTTACATCCAACTATATCAATCAACAACTGTGCAAGTCTGAGCAAGAGTATTCAAGTCAATTTGTACTGTATATTCTTCAATACAACAGTTGACTTTAGCAGACATGATTCTCTCTTCTTCATTTAAGCATTTAAGTTGAAACCTAACCTAACCCAATCATCACATCACACTCCCAGACCGACAACAAAAAACCCAATTTAACCATAACACCACCAAAAGCTCGTCAATTAGAATTCACCAAAATTAACTCACTGGAGATCATTTAATAAACCCTAGAACCGATCAACATACCAAAAATCACTGAACAAGTCAAACAAGCTGGTTTAATAAAATAAAATAAATTTTTTTAAAAAAAAGACCAAAACTTTCCTGAGTTTGACAACACACCATACCCAGATAAATAAAAGCTGCGACGAGGAATCCCAATCGAAACAGAATCTAATCCACACACACAAAACCCAGTTCAGTGAATTGATCAAATCGATCACGTACCGGCGACTTCTCAACTGCTCGAATTCTGGTTGTTTTTGTTGTTATTCATTATCTTTCCCGCTTCTTCTGAAGTGAGGATTGTGGATCAGAATTTGGGGAGATGAGAAATGATTGCTGGAGGAGTAGGAGTAAAAACAATTAACAAGTAGGAGCAGTGAGGGAGAACCGAATGAAGTGGACAGATCGAAAAGACAGAAAGAAAGAAAGAAACAGAGAGAGACTGGGCTTTGTTTGAAGTTGAACTGGGAGAGAGATCGGATTGGATTGGATTGAATCGATCGATCATATCATCCTACGGACAGTATTGGTGGATCTTCGGTCTTATTCACTAATCATTCGACACGTGTGCTATCTTTCACCAGCTCACCATGATGCCTTCCGGCCCCACTTGTATGGTTTCCGCCTACTCCTAAAAGCCCATTTAACATGTGCGCCGGCTCAAACCCATTCCCCATTACCTGCTACTGAGGACTCCTAAATTCCAGTGGCAGGGTATCTGCAGTAGTCGTGATGCTCGACAGCTCGACCGCCGGGAACTCCACACTTTGCTGGTGAATGAGTGATTAAATTAATCAAAAGACGGGTTTTGATGGTATTATGTTATAAAGCTATGATCTTTCCTGTAAAGGTTGGATTTTTATTGTGTTTGGAGATTTGAATTTGTGTAGGAAGTGAAGAAAAAGAGGAGGAGAGATGGCGGTTCCGTTGTTGACGAAGAAGATTGTGTAGAAGAGGGTCATGAAGTTCATTAGGCCCCAGAGTAATCGCAAAATTTGCGTCAAGATAATTTCGCTTGCCTTTTAATCAAATGGATATTTTCGCTTGAGCTTTGATGCCTCTAATGTTCAGCGCCATCAAATGTTGGTCACTGGATATTGTCTTTTCAATTAATATACAAAGTTTCCTACTAAATTACGGTTTGGATGTAAATGGTGATACTTTTTGCGAACTTGTTTACTCGTTTCTCGCATTGTGTTGTATTCTTATGGAACTTGTTTTTGAGAGTGAACCAGCATTAGACATTAGTTTCAGAGTTGTCATCAAAGTGTTTGCGGAAAGTTGTTAAGATTATAATGTGACTGTACTTCGTGAATTTGATAACAATTTGAATTTTTAGTTTCAAATTGTTGAATTTAATTATGTTGAATAATGGTTTTGTAACCAAACTGGAGGAAACCCAAGGGTATTGACTCCAGGGTGAGGAGGAAGTTCAAGAGTGTCACTCTTATGCCCAATATTTGTTACGGATCGGACAAGAAAACACGATTCTACCTCCCAGTTGGATTCAAGAAGTTTTGTTGTGCATAATGTGAAAGAGCTGGAAGTGCTCATGATGCACAACAGGTATTTTCTGTATCTATGATGCATAACTTACTGTGCCGAGATTGATGGTAGGCTCATATGTAACTGTTTTGCTCTTGTTTACTGATAGTTCTCTAATGATGCTGCAGAACTTACTTTGCTGACATCGCACACAATGTCTCCACAAGGAAGAGAAAGGAAATAGTCGGGCGAGCTGCTCAGCTTGATATTGTGGTCACCAACTAGCTAGCCAGAAGCCAATAGGCTGAATAATTTACCTAGACAGGGATGCTGACATTTTGCTGAAATATTGACTTCCTCAGATTTTTCCGATTGTTCCTTATATCTTTATATTATGCAATGAAGTACCCTTTGTGTCAACCAGGTTCCAAATATACTTGCCCTCGGTTCGTTACAAGTGAATATTATAAGAAGTTCACTTGTTACCATGTTGGTTGTTTCTTGCACAAGAGTATGTAGATTCAAGCTTTGAAAAGACAAGAATCTTACAAAAGTGTAATTTTAAATTTCTATATGAAACAGAATTCCGCAATGTAACCTTCCTCCATCTTTAAGTCACCGTTCTCTTTTACAGCCATGTAGGGGGCTTTCAGCACAAACACCCTTTCAAGAAAACAACCTAAAATACCTCTGATGACTTTCAGACCCTGCTCTGTGTTCTCCTATATAAATGTCTCCACCAGCTGTGTCCATTTATCATCAAAGTAGGGGCCTTGGAGTCTCACCCTCCTTGCGATGGTGTAATACTTTTAGTGTTATCCACAAAGAAACATCAATCTTACAACTGCACTGAAGCAAAATTATTCCTTCAGATTGAAAAATCAAACTACTATCACGCCTTTTTATAAACAGCTTTGCCTGTAAAGAGATTCAGCTAGAAGTCAAGAATGATCGCTTGGTGAGCAAAATTTATACCTTCTTCAGCATTCTCTCAAATTCTCCAGATAGCATACTTCAGTAGTTCAGTTAAATTTGAATTCTGAACTTGCTCTTTAATGCAGAGAACAATGGAGGCATTCCTTATCATACTTCTCTGCCACGCAGCTGTTGTACATTGCAGTCATACATGGAGCTGCATCTCCGAGGAGATAATCTGAAGGTTAAGTTGCTGAAGATGGTTGCCTGCTTTCCATACTTTTCCCATCACCTCTTCTCCCCCGTTTGAGGCTTGAATTTTACATAATTGGTTTATTGTTCCCTCGCGTCTTTGATTATGTAAATGAAGCATAACTCTATATTACACTTTCTCTACTTGAAACCAAACTCAAAAGACATACCAAATGATTTCCATATAATTTGCTCGCAACCAGAGTATTTCATTTAACCAAATCTTACTAGACTGAGACAGCCAAGACCACAACCAAGTACTAAAATGACTAGCAAGGACACAAACAGGGATCAAAAAGATAAATGCACACTGTATATCGTCAATAACTACCATTACAACCAAAATGACCAAAACATATGATATATTTCAGTGTTTGGCATCTCACTATTTCAGGAATGTCCCCCTTATTTTACTTCACGTGCAAGCCACCAAAAACAATCAAAGCCAAATGGCCCCGTAAACCTGGGTCACTGAAGGCTACTTCATATTCTGTATGGCGATAAGAAGAAATGCTTCCTGTGAGAAGACATTTCATTTCAGTAAGAAAATGAAATAGGGTTAAAAAATAGACATTAACCAATAAATCAAGCAAATTCAATTAGTAGTCTTGTTCACTAGCTAGCTAAAAATATGGCATTGACTGTTCACACTGCAGAAACAGTTGAATGGATGTGTTGGCCTCACTGAGATAATCTTCACTTGTCTGTAAGAACTGCCAAACTTAAAGCACTAAAAAGTTAAGTATATTGCTTGTAGCACCTTAGTTAAGACTTACAAAGCTAGTACTATCTTCATTGTATACAAAAAAAGGACCAGTAGTAACTATAAAAAAAACATAAAAATTGTACTAACCAAAACTTCAAAAGTAATCTATCTCGATCCTGTAAAGGCTTCAAACAGTCCGCAACAACCCTTCCAAGAAGTTCTCTGGACAGATAATGGAGCTTGCAAAAGCGGAGACTGCATATTTTAGAAGAAAAAATAAAATGGCAGTTTGTGCGAGGCAGAGGACTTAAAGCTCAAAATATATTTCAGAAATAAACAAACCTGATAATCAAATGAGTCTTGAATCTCAGGACTTTCAGGATGATTTCCAACACCATTACGGGTTACATCAATGGGTGAGTCTGGCGGCGGAGGTACATTATCTTTTGCATCTTTCGCATTAAAAGGATTGACCTTTGATGTTTCCCCATGGCTCACGACTGCAGGGAGAGTCACAGGAAGATCCCCATCTTCAGCGGCCTTTAACTCAAAGTTCAACTCTGAGTCTGAGAGAACTGGTTTACCCAGATCTTCATAAATCTTATCAACTGGAGCAGTTTCAGATACATAAGCCACCTCTTCTAAAACAACAGCAGGCACCTGAGACTTATCAGAAGTTTCCACTGCCTCTTCCAAAATAATAGTAGGCACGTGGGACTCATCAGCAGTTTCCACCACTTTTTCCAAAACAGCAGCAGGCACCTGGGACTCATCCGCAGTTTCCACCACCTCATCCAAAACAACAGCAGGAGCCTGAGAATCATTAGCAGATTCCATAAGCTCTTCGAAAACAACAGCAGGCGCCTGGGAATCATCAGCAGATTCCATAAGCTCTTCGAAAACAACAGCAGCCACCTGGGATTCATCAGCAGTTTCCAATAGCTCTTCTAAAACAACAGCAGTCACCTGGGAATCCACTGAATTTTCTACCACCTCATAGACTTCAACAACTTCAGGCGAATCTAGAACCACTTGGGTCTTCTCAATATGAACCTCCTCATCATCCGAACTGCTACTACTGCTCGAGCTACCATCAGAATTCTTATCAACCTCAACACTAAGATCTTCTCTATCTTCCTCCACCTCATCCAACTTCAACTCCCTTTTAATCTCAACTCTACGCTCATCTTCATCCACATCCACTTTCAAAATGCCAACTTCCTCCTCCTCATTAACTTTCTCACTGTCAATTTGTGGAACAGGAGGACTTTCCCTGCCAACACCCTCTTCAGTAAAAGAATGACCACCACTCAGAATCAGATCCTGCGAAGCAGGATATCTGTCCTCACCCCTATCGCTTTCCTTCCCTTCCAAATCATCACCCCGTACCATATTTCTACACCCAAAATGAATCAACTGTAATACCTTTAAACCCTAAATCCACACCAATCAGCCCACTTAAATATACACCTCAACTCTCAACTTCTATAACAAGCAAATCAGACTAAATTATACAAATGCTGATTAGATCATGTACAGACACAAAGTCGCATCCAGCAACCCAAACACTCACTTGTAAGCAAATCCAGCGAAACAACAGATAGATAAAGCGAAACGGAATGGACCCAAATGATAACAATAATACATACACACACTCCACCATCCATCATCAACTGTCGACAAGAGAATTAATAAAGAAAAAGTAGGCAGTACTGACCATTAAAGGAGGTTGCTTGAGACCCGCTAGGAGTCAGCGTTGGCGACGACTCCTGCTCCTCCATCTTGGCTGCTGCTTTCCTGCGCTTCGCACCCGACAGCATCAGTTCACTTTGAGGAAGAGGTGAATCCGAAGTTCAGTCGCGTCTTAAATTTACAGGTATGAAGCGATGACGATCCCACTGTGCTGTGCTGTCGCACTGTCTCGAAACCTCTGCTTTTTCTTTTATTTTTTTTAAAAAAAAATCTTTTTTAAATTTGGTTTTACGGCGACTGGGCCAAAGAAAGGGCTTTGATTGTCGGCAACCAAGATGGGCCGTTGGGCTTCTCGGTAAAGTCAAACATTGATTTCAGCTAGTGCAAGGTCAAATTGACACACCTTAATTGTTAAATTGACACACCCATCATGATTTTAACCGTCCATTTTGATGATCTAACGGTTAAGTTAGGGAAGGTGAGTCAATTTAACGATTAGGCTGTCAATTTAACAAAACCCTAAAATGTATTAATTTGAAAATGTGAATGATGGAATTTTTATTTGGTGGAGTATCATACAATGATAATTACAAATGATGTGATTTTACTGTTTAATTATGTTGTTTAATGTGTAAATTTTGAAAAGAGATGATTAGTCCGTGCGTTACAAATGTGTTCAAATTGAAACAAAGTTATAATGTACACATGTTGATGTGTATATCATCGAATATGAGTTGACACGAAAATGAGTCTAATTATCTATCGTAACAGATTAAGAATAGATGTCTTAATATAGCCAAAAAAATCAGTCTTTTCACTATATCTTTTCAAATGAAATCATTTAAAGGGTTGCAAAATGAAGGGATGTCATTGATGACCACCACATAATCAGACATATTAGTATATTTATTTATAAGAAAAGTTAACTATATGGCTGATTGTTATAAAATCTTAGTAGTATAGTTTATTTCCGGACTGTATATACACGTGTTTAACTAGTTCCTACTCAGTGTTGTAAGGAATACTCTTATATAATCCAAAAAATATTATATAGATGAATAAATGAAAATTTTATTTATACAAATGGTAATTAGAAAACGTAATGCTTTATACAAGCGATAATCTTATATTAATCATATTCATTATGATGTTCCTTTTGTAGTATTTTTTTGTGGTAATAGATTACATCGAATATAACTTTTAATATAAGATGCAATATCATCTAGTAAATATAATTTCAATCGAAGCACAAATTGCATGTGATTTATTTATCCATCAATCTTCAAGCATATGAGCAAGATAAATAACACAACTTTCACGAATCAGAAATTTTGGAAAGAATCCTGTCTTCAAGCATATGAGCGAGATATCCATTTCCATAAAATTGGAAGTGATGGAAAAGAATTATGTAAAGTGTGAGATTTGAACACTACCTTAGAGTTTCAAAATAAAGTCTCAATCACTTGACCACCATCATGGTTAAATACTTAAATTCTTTTAGTACTAATATTTAGTATTAGCGGACCTCCCGTCGTTCCGATGGAAAAGCGGCGTGAACAAGCACTTGTTGTCCTGATTTCGCCCGTCGTCCTGAATGCGCAATCGACCCGGTCAAATATAGTCGGGACTCGGTTGACCAATTTTTTTTCATAAATTTTGGGTTTGAATTGTTGGATTTGACCGTTGATTAAACCTTCAAAAGTGGCATATGCCTCTTAAACAACGCCTACACGATATTCTTTAGTAAAAGACGAAAAAATAGTTCGTTATGCAAGCATTACAAGGCTGCGTTAGGACTTGGATGTGTGGACATGGTTTATATAGAGTTGATTTTTCAAGTTCTTTATGTAGTATAAGTGATGTCGAATAAAGAGTATTTTGGACATGGAGCGTTTTGGGCATGAACTTGTAAATTAAATAAGAAGGGTAAATTCAAAAATTTCATATTTGAAACGCCAACCATAATTTCTATTATATTATATAATAGATAACTCATAAAAAAGATTGTTGACTAATTCAAGTGCTTATTTTCTAAATACCGTGAATACAATTTTTTAAAGATATATGGGGAAGTTTCTAGCAGGAACCAACTCAACAACAACAAAAAAGCCACATCACCTCTTTTTGTTGATTATATATGTATGTGAATGAGACTTGCCATTGATCATGATAAATTCAGTTCCAGTTATTGTCTGATACAAAAATCATACAAGTTTGGTATTTAAAAAAAAAATTATACATGTTTTTAAATAATACATAAAACCATAAGCTTAAACTTTAAAAAATAAATTGTCTAATGGTTAGGTGGTTGAGCTCGTATCATGTATCCAATGTCCAGAGTTTAAATCCACCAACGACATGATTTCTTCTCACAATTCATATTATGGAATGTGTATATTGTCGGACTTAATGTATCTACTATAATAATAGAATACAATCCTCAACACACAAATACTCGCGAAAAAAATCATCGCTAAAACCCTGATTTTCGTCGCTATAGGATAATAAAACAAAATATGGATAAAGATAAAATAAAACTTCATTTGATAAAAATATTCCTCCTCATACTTTTATTTACACCACACGCCATCCACACGTATTTGTTTTTATTATTTCGTATTTGTCTGTATTTGTTTGTATATGACTTTATTTAAATGTATGTAACCGTATATTTAACTGTATTGGACCGAGTATTTGATCAATTTTTTTACTTATAGATTTTTCATTCAAGATGACGGGCTGTCACAAAATTAAAATAATATAATGAAACTATATTCAAAAAATTAAAAATATGTAGCATTCAAAAATTTCAATTACAAGAATAAAATTAAAGAGAGAAATGTCAGAAATCTTTATTAAAATTAAATTAAAACATAGAAAAAATTCAGCTCGAAACGACGGATTTGGCACTTGTAGATAATATTAATTGAGTGCTTGTCATCATTAAAACAATGTTCCAACAAGAATAATAAAAAAGTGATGATATCAGTTTTGATATATTGATATGCTCATACAAAAAAATTAATTAACAGGAAACTTTTAGGACAACAGTGTATTTTTTGGAACCGCATCATGTGCAGCTACGCAAGTAGCTGCACATGTTGAGAAAGACGTCGTTTGCAATTTTTTTTTTTTAATTCAACTCAATTGAAACGACGCCGTTTCATTCTTCTTCTGCCGTTACCTTGTTTCGACGCCGTCCGAGATGCAGTTAACCGCGCGATTCCCTCCCTTCCCGATTCCTCCGCGCAGGTTGCCAAAACAGGTGATTTCGCATCTCTCAGTTAGCGCATAATACGATATGAATCGTTAATGAGTACGAGATACGCCATAACAACTCAATTTCAGTCCATACGCTCTGAACATGATGTATGTTTATTTCAAGAATGTCCATACGCTCACAATTTCGCATCATCAGATGTGTGATTGTTTATATCAGTTGTATAAACATGATGTATCAGTTGCGATGCGTGATTGTTTATATGATTCAGATAGTAATTTAGTAATGGATAGTAATGGAGTTGTATCAATTTCAGAGTACAAACTACTATCCAACTGCTGTATGATGAGACTGTTTATATCCGACTGATGTATGATGAGAGTGTTTAACTATTTTGAATTTGAAAGTTTGTTTAACTATTTTCTTTTTTGCTTAAAATAAAGAAATGTATCAGATATGATCTTATTTTCAGAAATGTTTGGAAATGTTGTTGGACCTTTTTTATTTATTTCACTCATAGGTATATCTTTGATTTTATTTTATTTCTTTCTCATGACTTCAGGTTGGCTCTTTTGCATGAAAATATTCTTGGAGTTCACTAATGTAATTCTGAAGCAGATGCTTTATTTTTGTCACTGTTGTAACATTTAATTAATCCCTATAGAAATTTTTTTTTTTAATCCCTGCAGAATACCATTCAGATGCTGGCTTTGAATTTGGTGGTCTTGTTGATTCCATATTTTGTGTAGTATCTTTGTTGCTGAGTTAAATTGTGTTGAATCTGCTATACTTAAATTGTGTTGAATCTGCTATAGATCTGTGCTGAACACAAATGAAAATAATTTCATTTTATATTGCCAGAAAATATTCTGAAATTTTACACAACCAACTTTGTGGCAACATATTTTGCAGCTTTTGCTGTTTGGGATTCCAAACTGCAAAAATACATTGCATTCGGTTACAGCTAATGAGTAAAAAATTACAGAGCCTATAAAGAATGGCCAAATGAAAATTTAACTATGATCTTCTATTAACGGCAGAAGTCTGTTGTAGCTTGCTGATTTGAACTTTCAGGCCTTCTACAAGTATCTGACGAAGTCTTTCATTTTCCTCCATAAGTGCCTCTATAACTTGCTGATGTTTTACAACCTGTAGCAAAAAATAATCTATAACGATTTAGTATGAAATTTCAGACAACAATGATAATGTGAATGTCAAACTATAACGATGTAGCATGAAAGTTCAAAACAAGTTTAAGACATTGTGCGATATTATCATTTTAGTAACTATAAATCCAGATACAACATCAAAATCTTTTGCAAGAAATGACATCTTAAGCCCCAAATGATAAAACTGTCGTTAAAACATGAACATACAACACCCTGCTGATGTTTTACAACCTGTAGCAAAAATAATCTAACATGAGAAAGAACAGCAGTCTATGATAAAAACTGGATCCTTCTGTTCAAAACTCTGAAAGAGTGAAATAGAATGCGGCTACTAAAGATTTCCAACATTCAGCAAATTTCCAACATTCAGCAAATGTATCCAAGG
>JAWWMW010001839.1:292553-303677 GCA_035048345.1 Echeveria elegans | reverse complement strand
TCGTCCCCAAAATTATAGTACTCATGCGGTTTCTATTAGACATTTCGTCAAACACCTAACATAAAACACACAAGCGTCGGATAAATATACTTATTTTCTACTCAAAATACTTCATAAAAATGTATGTAAACACGTTCAAACACTCATGAGTACAAAGGATCCATTGGATTTTGTCATGAGGTTAGAACTATTACATAACTACAGTAAAAAGAAAAGTAAAACAAAGAACTCCCCATGAGGGGAGCTCTCCCTTGTGACAAAATCTGATTTTCTCCTCCTTTGAAGTGTGAAATGAGGCCTCCTTTTATAGTGTGCTCAAGAGTAACTCTCTTCTCAATAAATTCTCTCAAAAGTAACTCCCCTCCATAATGTGGAATTCCAACATTTTCATTTCTTGTTTTACTGCACCCGTTGAATCCTACTCATAAAGCTCCATCACTCTTGGCTTTTCATTTCATGTAGCTCAAAAATATCTACCTGATTTTTGTCACCCCAAAAATCAGATTTTTTTTTCTTGAATTATTTCGGTCCAATTGGTAGCTTCTCGGTTTGGTTCAGTTGAGTTTCTTGGTTTATCTGAAAGGCTCCCTTAACTTTGGAATTACTCTTTGGTGTAAACATGAAAGTTTTAGTTCTTTGAGTCTTCTTTTCAATGCAATTTGTTTCATCTCGATCGGATAATGGACGCTCTCTATGAAATTTTCCAAAGCTCAAAAGGTCAAAACTGCCGGTTTAATCCGAGGCTTACTCGATCGAGTAAGGGATTTTTGCTCGCCCGAGTAAGTGCTTCTGATGAATTTACTCGATCGAGCTGAACTCTAGCTCGATCGAGTAGAATTTTGACACATTTCCACTATTTTGCAATGTTCTTCTCCAAGTTTCTTCATTCATCAAAAAACGTGGTTTATACCTGAAATGACAATATGAGTGTAGAATACTACTGAAATTATATGATAATTGCAAATAACAAAAGCAAATAGGTGTCCAAATAATGCATCATTTTGACACCGATTAATGTATCTTTGCATTTCAAAATATATACCAGTGAGATTTACACCATATGTGCATGACTAGTCCTACCTTAACTTTATCATTTCAAAATCGTTCTACTTTATTTCTGGAAATTATTAGATAAAATCATGAGTGTGATGGGTGAAATCACTCCCTAGTCATCTCTTTTTAATTAAACCACCTTCATCAAACCAGCTTTTATCTAAACTCCCTTTTTCTTTAGAACTATCTCGAGTAAATAGTTAGCATAACTTTGTCTTCATCGTTCCCTTGGGTACGACACTAGGTCTTTCCTAGTTTTTATAAATTTTGTTTGACGTACTTGCGATATACACCACTATACTGCACATCAAAATGACGTCGTTTTCGGATAATGGTTTTTAGACTTAGTTTGTTTGCTTTTATTTCACTAGATAGTTCTTTTCTTAAAAAAAAACAACAAAATCAGTGCGAAAAATTGAGCTTGCGGAGGAGCTAAGATGAAAAGAAATCACTTGAAGAAGTACAAAAACGATCCAAGTTCAAAGCTAGCAACGAAGGGAGATCTCAACGCTCTTACAAATACTGTTATTGCTTTGCCACAATCACTCACATATTACGTCTACGAGAGGGACGAGCACGACGAGGACGCTTATGAGTCAAGAGAAATTTTTGAGGAGGATGTCAACTATACTGTTCGAGGAGAAGATTGTCATTATATCTCAATGCTCAATGACGAAATCGCTAACCATTATATCCCACCTCCGTTGCAAAACCAAAAAAAGAAGAGTAAGGTTTTAGGCGGACACAAAACCTTCATCATTAAATCAACATTATAATGATCCAACTCAATCCATAAATCAATACCAAGGAGTCAATCAATTGATAGGACAATACTTCGGTAACGCAAGCACTAGTCTGAATTTTTATTTGAGGCAAGATGACGAGGAGAAAGAAGAGCTGTTGTTAGCTCAACTAATGACCCAAATGATCACCACTCAAACGCAAATGATAGTCACACAAGCTCAGCAAGGTAAAGATATACAACTCTTAACGTCCGAGCTTCAACAAGAAATAGCAGTCTGAAAGATGTTGGAAACACAATTTGCTCAACAACAGTCAAGCTCGTCATAAAATCTTGAGAAGTTTCCTTTACAATCCGACAATGAGCAACTCAAACAAAGAAAGAAGAAAGAGGTCGAGGAACAAGAAACATCATACGTGGCCCCACCGGCCTTTATACGTCCTACTCTTTTTCTCATCGACAAATTAGGTACCTGTTGAAACAATTGATGGTGATAAGGTTATCGATGTTTGTCAACTAACATTTTTCGAAACCAAAGTGTTAAGTAACAAACATGCGAAGAATAGTGATACCGTGAGGAATAACTTGAAAGAAGTCATGAAGAAATCTTTCCATGAAGGACCGGAGATCCTAATATGCAGTATGAGATTAAAAGACGAACCAGCTATGTCCTTGCCAGGACATTAATCTAGGCGCTAGTAACATACATTGAATTTTCACTTTCTCTGAAATTACACTTTGTGCGCCATTTACTAACAAGCTATGTGAGAAAATTAAAAAGCTTATTTTCCAAATATCGGAACTCTTCTACTCGTATAGATTACGATGTTTAGTTTAATGCTTGAGTATGAGTTCAAACCCTTAAGCTTCTTGACTAGCCCTAGCTAGGATAGGTGGATGGTTCGGTAATATTCTCTTTGAAAACTTTCCTCTTTACTTCATGATTCTTAGAGTGAATGTATAAATATTTGGATCAAGGAAATGTTGTGATTTGAGTGATTTTTGAAGTTTTTCACAACATGATGACTAACAATGCTTTTTGATGTGTTTGAATATGGTAACATGAAATAGGTTAGTCAGTAAACTATAAAGGGATTGAACGTTTTAATTTGCTGAATTGCATGTTTGGGATTTGTGAGTATTCTTTTTTTTGAAAACTCTCATGAGACTATAGCTCGTCCACTAGGGTAGCCTAGGGGTTTAAAGGCTTAGTGTATATGCTAAATGCATTCGTGATTCTTGCGAAAGTGAGTTAGGAGTAGATTTTATTATTTTTAGTTTTTTTAGAGTTAGATTGTTCGGGACGAACAAGCTCTAAGTGTGGGGTGTTTGATCGGTGTCAAAATAGTCTTTTATTTGAACACCTATATTCTTATATTCTTTACTTTTATCAAATAAGATCGATAGTATTCTACACTCAAATTATCATTTCAAGTATAAAACATGATTTATGATAATTGTAGAAGCTTGGAGAAGAATATAGCAAAAACGGGAATAAAAGGAGTGAAATCGGCGATTTTTGGACCTTCCGCACCTTCAGGCCTTTTGAGACATCCACATAGCGCATCCAACAATCGATTGGGATGAAACCAAGTGCGTTGGAAAGCTAACTCAAAGATCTACAATCTTTATGTTGATCGAAAGGACTGATTCGAACGTAAAGGAAGTCTTTCGATCAAAGAAAATCATTTCAATCGAGACAAATGCTCAGAAGCAATCATCTCGATCGAGATAAAAGTCCTTTCGATCAAACCAAACATCCAGAGAGCATTAATTCGATCGAAAGAGCCTCCATTTCGACCGAAAGAGACCCTATATCAAATTGGCAATCCTGACCTTTCCAGCTTTGGAAGGTTCCACAGGAAGCATCCGATATCCGATCATGAGGAAACAAATTGCATTGGAAACTCAAAATCCTACAACTTTTATGCGTGCGTAGAGTAGTGATTCGGAGGCTAAGAGAGTCTTTCGATTGAAAATAATAAATCATGACATTATGTTGACATCTTTGGGGGAATGAAAGGTCTCCTTTCCCTATAAATAGAGCTCCACCCCAAAGCTTCAACGACACTTTGACACACTGATTTTTCTCCAAGAGAGAGCTCCCCTTCATTGAAACGACGACGATGGGAAGGAGGTGGAGGTGAATATTCGACTACCACTAAACTTTGAAGTTGCAAGAATTGGTCATCAATTCTAACTTGTCTCCATAACATATTTGTTTGCATATGTTGCACTTCCACAATCAATTTTCCACGCCCTATTAGCTTTTTAGGTGAATTCCTAATTTCCATTGAAGATACCTTTATACTCTTCATTTTATTACCACTTCAATTTCATATTTCCTTTCTTTCCATTGTTCTATCCTTCCATAGCTTATGGATTTCGTGAAGTTGCACTCATGTCTCACGATCTTCTTCCAAAATGGATTCGCTTACCATTTCGGCACCATCAAGGAAACCTGTGTTGATTTTATTTATAGGTTCAAGTTTTCCAAACAACCTTTTACTAAAAATCAAGACAGTAAATCATCATCTGATTTGTCCGCTTATGATCTTCTCTACTCTCTAAAACGTTTTACAAACATGGAGAAAAGATCAATAACTCTCCCCGCGTGGATAAATTGCATGATGTCAAGGTCCTCATCCGTGACGAATCTTGCGCCATCATGTATACAATTGGTGGCTCGTGCGATAATATTGTAAATACTCCTCCACATCGGATTAGTGTTTAACGCTGATCGAACTCCTCCAAAGAAAAACATATCCCTCATGGATATGCGTTTTCAAATTTTGTATATCTCTTCTTCGGAGCTTGTGGGAATCTCCTCCATCGTCCCCATGCATGGCCACTTGTAAAACTCTTCTTTACTTACTACACGCATTCTTCCTCTCAACTTGAATTTTCATGCTTCCCCAAAATTATCATTAACAACTTTGAAAGAAGACATGAACTCTAATGTGTGGTATGCACAGACATCCATAACCTATATGAACATTAAACTCATCCTTACCGCCTTGAACATTTCATCGACGCCCCAAAGGGAAATCAATCCTATGGAAACGAAACAAGGTAGAACAAAGGATAAGATGACCTCTCAGCGCAGAATAACTTAAGCAAAGTTCTCCTCTTCACCGAGTTGATTTTCATTGGTGTTTTCAGTTTCCACTGCTTGACGTGTTCTTGTCTGGTGCTCCTCTTAGGATAGTTCCTTTCACTTGATCATAAATGTGAGTTCAAGAATTTCTCAATAAATCTTTCTCCCTCTTTTGGATTCCTATCCATTATAGATCCTCCATGAACTTTATCAACGGTTACTCTAACTTCCTAGTCTAAACCTATAAGCTTTTCTAATGAACTCAAAAACATAAATACCTAATCAAAAACGGACTTGAAATCCCCACAAAAATAAAACCTAAATTGAAGCAGTTCAGACATATCCTCATTTTATTCAATTTGGTCAGGAGCTAGCAAGCGTCTAGAAAACCAGTAATAAGTATGGGTGGAAAATGGATCCCGCGGGCCTGCTCTGTCCTGCGCCGTCCCGCCCTGCACCACAAGGCAAACATGGCAGAGTTGGTCCAATTCACACCTCCGCCCGACCCTCCCCGCACACGCCTTCCACAGCTCCTCATACAGCCCTTCATATCCTTCAACCTTGTCCAGAAAAAAAGCAGATAAGAGAAAAATAGAACAAAAACAAAAATATAGAAAATCAAACCTTGTGCAGAACATTCATACTCATTTAGATGGAAAGATACGACATTGGGATGCGGCCAAACTGTGAGGACGACTTAGGCTTTCGGAGCAAGCCCAATTTCTTGTGTTCGTCGAAATTGGGATTCGGCATCTGCACTGGACTTCCACTCCACCTCACATCTGGCTTACAACAAAAAATCCCCAAATCAGCGTCGGCGGATGGACTGTAGACGCATCATCATCAGCAACCAACAATAAGATTTTGGAATTGAGACAGAGGAGACAAGTGAAAATCTTTGGGCAAAAGTGCAGAGCAGGATGGGTTCGCATGGCAGATGGATGCCGACCCGCACAGCACAAAATCGTAATTGACAGCAGACCTCTCGCCCTGTCCTGTTGCCTAGGGATGTACAAAAATAATCTGAATCGAAATTTTACGGTCCCGGGTCGAGTTTTTATTATTTTTTGGTTTCGGTCCTGCTCCGGTCCAAACCCGGAAAAGCAAAACAAAAAATCAAAGAAAAAATCCGGATTTCCGGTCCAAAACCGAACCCGAACCGGACCTGAACCGGACACACATTTCATCAAATCCCGATCTTGTATCAACCCAAACCTGGAAAATCCGATCCGGTCCCGGATGACTCGGTTGTGCATCTCTACCGTTCCCATACCCAATAATAAGTCGTGACATTGCAATATTTGGAAAATTGAACCGCGGGGGTTCAACTTGCAAATTAGGAAGCATCAACCGCGCGTGTTAACACACACAACTCTGCTTCGTCAACCAACCGATGTGGTGCGGCGTTTACGAGGCGAAGCATTTTCAAAGTCTCTCGCTTCGATCGGTACTCCGATTCCTTCTGATCTTCTCCATTCGGCAACGACATGCCTCTGCCCGTCTCTCAGCCTCATTCTTCCTCATCGCTCAACTTGAGCCTTTATGGGTTAGGTGGCCAGAATCGACGTGGCACTCTTCTTGGAAGTCGATTCGCCGTCGTTGCCAGGAGGTGCTGCTGTCATAGGTTCAAGGTATTTTTTTCCTTGTTTTTGATTCGGTCTAATATTAAATCCACCGAATACTGTTGAATGAGGCTTCTGATGTCAGCAGTATAGTTTTATTCCAAGAAAAATTAGGCGCGACTATCTTTTTGGAGCTAGAGTTATGGGCGATGTAAGCGTTACTAAGCTTATCAATTCAGCATTATTGTTGACCTATTTCCCGCTACGAGTAAGATTAGTTTGATCTGCAGGATTTCGGTGGTGTTTCCATGATTGATGACTTGGGAGATAATGATATGGGCTATGTTCTTTCGTCCAGCGAAGGTGAGGATAGCGATGGAGATATTGTTTTGAATCCAATATCAGATGTTGATTTGCCAGGGATAAGGGACAAGTATGGTCTTTCTGATGATGCATTCAGAGTGACTTCTCATAGGTTTGCTATGATGGCCCGAGATGGCAAGAAACATATGTAAGTAGTAAGTACATTAGCATAAGTATTTACTTGGATGTTGGATATTGGATGTATGTTGTTTAATCTTCTGATTTCAACTTAATTGATGACTATTTTTGGATATTTTTTTGCTGACAGTCCTCAATTTGCATAAATTTTGAGCAGGGTAAAAGCTGGTGTTTTTCTCAATATTGGGTTGATTGCATTTTTGAGTACCCTTATATTGTTTGTTGATTTTTATTCATGGCGAATAGTCAGACTACCGTTAGCTCCATTTTTCTTGGCGCGACCTTTCCTCGTGTCCATAGTTGTAGCTTCCTGCGCAGGCTACATATGTGTCCCATTTTTTCAAAGCTTAAAGATTTATGATATACTAAAGAGAAAAGGGCCTATCTGGCGATCTTTAAAAAGGAGGACACCTACGATGGGTGGACTCTTTTTCGTCCCAGCAGGCATAATGGTTGCGAAGTTCCTTGTTGGTTTTTCTTCCGTCGAAGTTTATGGTGCTGCACTGGCTACGTCAGCATTTTTTGGGGTTGGACTAGTTAGTGACATCATACGCCTCATTCATAACCGCACTTATGGCTTAATTTTACCTATAAAGATGTTGTTGGAGGTAATGTTTCGCTTAGTCCTAATGGTACCATTTTCATCCTTTTGTTTGGTGTGGTTGATATTAATACTGCCTTTCCACAGGTTTCTGTTGGGGCAGGGTTTTCCTTTTGGCTGCACACTGCAAATATATCGTCACCCTATGGCATGTAAACCATCCTATATATTGTTTTGCTCAACACTTCACTAATGCTAGTCTAGTACTTCTTGTGCAATCGTACATCCTCTATATACTATTTTTAAAGGCTGGAAGTGAGAATGTGTTTTGCCATTAGGGAACAGAGGGAGATTACTTCTAGGCGTATATATATTGAACACAGTAAAGATATTAACTTGAAAATTTGACACTCTTCTGATTCTTGCAATGTGCAGTAAGATGGTTGTGCCTTTACCAGCCCCTGTAGGACTCGTGTGCTTTGGAAGTTTTTATTTCCTTCTCACATCATTCTGCTTTGTTTCTATGGGAGCTGCAGTTGATTTTACTGATGGTCTTGATGGTCTGGCAGCTGGTACTGCCGCACTAGCTTTTATTGGAATGTCAATTGCGGTGCTTCCAATTTGTTCTGGTGAGTATCTCAAGTTGGCGTTAAAAGCATCTCATGGATTGGTGTATCCTTAGTCCTTTTATTATCATTGAACTTGTATAGAATTTTGCTACTTACCTCATACTTGCACTGTTTGCAGTTACATTTTTTTGATCGTCTAGTCAGCACCGAGATTCCATTATTTTTTATCTTGAAACATCTATGTTTCGTGCATTTGATGCGAAATGTGCTTTGCTTAAAATATTTCACATGTGGTTGTTACAGACCTTGCCATATTTGGTTCATCAATGGCCGGGGCTTGTGTAGGCTTCTTGCTGCACAATCGATACAAGGCTTCTGTATTTATGGGAGATACTGGAAGTCTAGCACTAGGTGGGGCTCTAGCTGCAATGGCTGCTTGTACAGGAATGTTTTTCCCATTATCCATTGCATCTGGAGTCTTCGTAATAGAAGGCTTGTCCGTAGTAATGCAGGTGCGTATCTGTATTCTGCTGGTACTTGAGCATGACAACAGACGTGATCACTTAATAAACACTCTTCAGGTGTCCTACTTTCATGCCACTAAGCGCATTGGAGGAGTTGGTCAGCGCTTGTTCCGAGTGGCACCATTCCATCACCACCTTCAAGTCTTCGGAGTTAAAGAACCTGTTATTGTTGCTTGCGCTTATACTATATCCTGCATATTGTCATTGGTGGCAGGTTACACTGGCCTCATCTCAGCTTGACAGTGTACTGATATGATTCATTCAGTTTGCATGAAGCATAGCAGTGGCTGGCTCATTACAATTTTTGTCTAATATAAGAGGATTCAGCTGAGTGGGAGGCATGGAAGAAGATTTGGTCCATCTATACTGACAGGCTTAAGCTTGACAGGATTTAGGTAGGAGTGAAAGAGCAACAGAGTAGAATATCAAATCAAAATAGAGAAGTTTGCCACTGTCAGCTACTAACTATCCTTGAAATGTAACTGTTTCGTAAGCAGCGAAAATCAACACTTGTTTCGCAACCAAAATGGAAATTTCAATGTTCCTATAAACGAACCTTGTCCTACACCGGAGTAGAGTTGTGCTAGTGTTGATGGAGTTCATGACGAATCTGGGATTTTATTTTTGGTGTAGAAACATTAGTGGGCTTTGACGCAACGGCCTAAGCCAGTATTGTGTTTTAATACTTGGAGTATAAGCCTAATCCGCTTTTCAGTCTGTACATCATCATAGAGAGAGAGAGAGACAGAGAGCGGCTGCCGATGGGTGGTAAGTTTTCCGCCCTGTAATCCGATGATCGCGTAGAATTATTCAATCCGACTACATGCGCCGTTCATTTAATGTCATTCGTGTGTGTGTGTGTGTATACTGCAGTTTCACCAGTACCAGGTCGTGTATCCTTCTGTATTGTAATTGTACTGTTTGTTTCCCATTTACCAGGCATATTAGTTTTTGTATGAGCATTTATGACTATATTTTGGGGCTGCTAAGCAGATTTTTGAAAAGAGTCCCACCATAATGTTATCTGGCTCCCGCTACCGCTAGAGGTGTCAAAGTGTCTCATTAGCCTCATTTACAGGATAGATGAGTTCAATATTCGTTAATAACTCATTTACTAAACTAGAGTAAATGATAATCCCATCAATTTCCAATAGTCTGTTTACACTGATGGAATAGATTGGAGGTCATATACGACGGCAGATCGACCAAGATAATGATAGAGTTGTGAATCGACCAAACTGGAAGAACAATGTGGATAACGACAGGCAGCAAAAAGAGAGCCAGCCGTCGCCAGAGACATGGAGGAAGCCAGAAACCAGTTCAACTGGAATCCGTAACGGGAAAGCAGCTTCAGCAGTCGAGCTTGCTCAAGTATTCTCATGATCAACATCTAACCCAAAGGCTTCATAAAGATTACGGACCTTACCCGATGCATCTAGCAGGCCTCACATTCATGGTCGCTAACGGGGCAGTGCAATCTAGACTAGCATTGGCTATATATTGATTCACAATTCCGTAACCCCTCTCATCATCTTGGTCAATATGAAGAAGAATGATCATTGACTGGTAAAACCTAATCATATTGGCCAATAGAGTCCCCCGTCAGCAGTGTATGAACAAATGTTGATGATGTACTGAGCAGCCATCCGTCACCGGTCATGATCACTTCTATTGAATGTAATATTAGTTGGCGAGTCCGCTACAAATTGCGAGAGATGATGCACAAAAAATGCATGTTTTATTACGTAAACAATACTACGAACAATACTTATATATTTATTCCAAACAGAAACTACAGCAAGCTTAGCACAACTGCAGCAACAACAACCATTTCAGATTTCACTTAAGCTCTATTATCATAAGACATTACATATTTCAGAAGCTGCAAATGAGCGACAACAGTACTCACTCCGTGTTTTGATATTTGAACTTTGTCCGCTCCTAAAATCAAGTGACATACACAGATGCATATTCTGCACAAGTGCTTGATGAAATCAGGTAAATGAGTGTTAACGGGATAAATGAGAAATATCATTATCCATTACCAATTAAGAAATCGCCCGTTTAGTGTCAATAGTGTTTAATGAGTTAAACGAGACTTTTACTCATTAGCCCATTATCCGATTGTACCCGCCCGTTAACGTCCCGCTCCCGCCTGAATTGACAGCTCTAGCTACCGCTACCAAAGTCGTACTGGTTACCACAACATGTACAAGGAGTACCGGGATACCACATTGAACCGAGCTGTGGAGCAGATGTACACGGAGATGACTTCTCGTCATAGATCCAGGTTTCCCTGCATTCAGATCATCAAAACAGTCACAGTTCCAGCTAAATTGAGTAAGAGCACGGGCGGAGCCAGGTGGGATCGGGTGGGGTCGGCCGACCCCACCGTGCTCGGAAAATACTCCTAGTACAGCTGCCTTTCTTGCCCGTCCGCCCTGGCCGCTGACGCGTTGGTATGAGTGGTGTATTTTGTCACGTGTCAAAAGAATTTATAAAACCAGGGTGACCTGGTGTCGAACCCAAGGGAAC
>JAWWMW010001839.1:262643-277614 GCA_035048345.1 Echeveria elegans | reverse complement strand
AATTAAGTCGCGGACTTAAGAGTGTGGCAGAAGGGTGTCATAGCTCCAATTCACTAGAGTAGGTCTTGTTGCGAACGCTACCTGAGTGTAAGTGTTGTAAAAGACAACGTTTGATATTAGTGGATTATTCCACGGGGCTTGTGGAGAAAAGCCCCCCGGACTATAAGCCTTAAAGGAACCGAACCGGGTAACAAATTGTTGTGTCTTTACTTTACGCATATTTAACCCCTTCGACACAGATGTGACAGGACAGGACCAACAATAACTGAATCTAACAGATAAATTGAGCGGACTCAATTTCAGATACAATACTATTTCGTTACAAAAATTTATCTTATATTTAACGAGTAAAGGTTATATTTAAAATTTAAATATATATTAAAACGTCAAATCATCGAGAATTTTTTCTATTTTCTTCCGTGATGCTTTTGTGAACGATAGGGATAATTTATGTAAAAATTATATGGTGTTTTTCCTAATTTTTCTGATTTTATGGATCAGAATCATATATTAGCTTGTCCGACCCAAATCATCTCCTTCGCGTGTTTTTTTTCCGATTCTTTTACATGATGCTTTTGTTGAATCGATAAGGATAATTGTATATAAATTATATGATATTTTCCCTATTTTTTCTGATTTTTATTGACCATAATCATCTATTAGCTTGTTCGGCTCCGAACTCCATATATTTTCGACCCCACGGATCCACGTCCAAGATTAATGGAATAAATATCTGCGAGTAACAATCATAAGCTGGTGTTTCCTACCGTGCCGCTCATCTTCATTTGAAATGTGAATTTCTTCTCAGTTTAACTCTTTCTCCATTAAAGTGCATATATTTCCATTCGCACTGATATCTTTCAAGAACTAGCTTTTGTTTGTCTTCCTGACCCATATTTTTGAATGCCCGTGAAATCCTTCTAGTTGTATCTTCATCCGGTCTGACACCCAACTCTTCCATGTCGGCAAAAACCTATGCAACATGACTTGTAAGTTATTAAGTAAAAATGTAATATTCAAGTGAGTAGGTACGCTGTACAGCAGCAGGTGAGGGGATGAGTTACCTCTATTAACTTATCTGGCATGTCGTGATGATCATATAGTGAGATCATTCTTGAAAAAAGCTGCTTCGATGTAGACCTTCTATGTGTAAGCAAAATCATGTTCCATAAGGATTCAGCTTCGTCAACCCTCTTCTCCATGTCAAATGCCAGGAGAAGTGTATCATATGTCGCCATCGTCGCTCCTTGACCTTTGTTCAACATCCATTTGGCAACCTAAACAAACAAAACTAATTAAAATGTCGAAGAAAGAGCCAAGACGGATTGCTGAAAGTAATATGCCGGATTGCCAAACTGTGCCTTAGTAGTTAGTACTTGAATTAAACGGGTCCATTGACTTCTTTTCCTCAGAATGACCAATGTCTTAGCAGCAGCTATTAGTGGAAACTCAGTTTCCCAAGCTACCCACTTATCCAGCGCGCCATAGACAGCCTCCCTCTCATTAGGGAGACCAGAAACCTGTTAGTGATATTTTTCATATAAAACCTGGCATAACTTACATAACTTCAACAATTAACATTAGATTTTCAGAAATACATCTCACAGTTCGTATAAGATTGAGGGCCTTCTGCCCTGAGCCGGCAGAATCTCTTTTCATCCATAAGTGATGCTCTTTCTTACCTGATCTACTTTCTTTCCTCCTGCAATGACACACACTTCATAAGTCAACTTAACAACTATACCGTGCTTGTGGCATATTAGTTAATGTAAAGCTCTAAAAGGTATGGGGAAGGAATTAAGGGAGCCTACTTCTCAATAGCTCTAGGAATGTCATCACCATGATTGTGAGCACACTCAACTTGAGAAGAAATCCTTGCCTGAAACAAATCATCGTAAGTAAAGTAACCAAGCAAGGTACAGGACACATACATAAAAACAGCAAACACGCCTTTGCCTTAAGATGACCCGCACCAAAATGATTCCAGTCTCGAAATCTAAAACAGTGATGGCTCATTGGCGACACATCCATCAACTGAAACAAAATGTATAACTCAACATAAATGAAAGGAGAAAATTGTAAACATGTTGACCTAAAACAAAGGAGATGAGGAATAGAAAACCGACCACTACGGATCCAGGTGACATTAATCTTTGTCAAAATAAAAACAACAGAATCATGCTTTATCAAAATCTAATGTTATCCACCGACCTAAGACAAACGACAGGGAGTCAAATTTCACAACATTAAACCCCTAAACCATTAATACACCCAATTTTTCATAAAAAACAAGTCCAAGAATACAATTGAGATCAAGTTGATTACCTTCTTCCACTGCGGTCACTTTATAGAGATTGAGCAAGAAGGGTGTACCAGTGCGTATCTTTGAACCCAGAAAACCCAGTTGCTTGGGAGGCACGTATTCAATTTCGGTCCTCAAAAACCATGAAAAAGGGAAGAACTTTGATGGCCGGGGGAGTCCCTGTGGTCGCCGTAGTTCGGTAGTGAGCGAGGAAGGGGAACTCGGGCAACGTAGATTGGCTTTACCGGGCTGCTTCGATTATGGGCCTTTGGCCCATCGAATGTTTTTTTTTCTCTCGATACAGGCCCATTGAATGGTAAACATGATTTAGACCCGTTTATAAATACACTTTCAAAAAAATTCGAGATTAATTTTGAAATGATTTTGAATCATTTTTTAACTAAAAACTAAACTCAAACCTTTCTCAATGACAAACTGCGTTTGACGGAGTTAGAAGCCTTTGACGAAAAAAGACTACAAGCACCACAAAACTTACAATTCCCCAAGCAAGACTGTCATGTGCATTCAACAAAAAGATGCGTCCTCACTCCTTACAAGACGGAAAGCAAGTTACAAAAAAATGGGACGATCCTTATGTGATCCAAGAAGCCTACACCAACGGATACTAAAAAAGATGCTAATTGCAAACGGAGGGAGATTTTTTAAGATTATTAAAGCCCCTTGCACAGGATCATTTTCTTGGGATCAAAGCGAGTGATTCTGACAAGGAAAAACATGCATGGTCTCTACTAATTTGGAAAATAGGGAACTTAGCTGACTTGACAAAAAACGGTACGGTACAGTCGTACAAAAAGAGTGACCGATGGTGTTGTAGTAGTACTAGCAGTAGATTGGTTCTCTCCATTGGTGTATCATCGCGAACATGTTATATGTATTTGATTTGAACTTAACAACCATGGAGGAACAAAAACACGAAAAGGCAAGTCCGGTTGTTGCTGCTGCTGAATTAGTACCCGTTCTGCCACATCTGTTGTTGAGTTTGCTTCGAAGCATGGACTTGAGACCCACCCTCTCTTGGATTTTGCTGCTGCTGCTGCTGCTGCTCCATTGACATCCATGACTGGGAATGGTAGAAATTTGGGTATCCCGGGGACCCAAAATGCTGCGAAGCCTGCTGTTGCCGCGGCTGGTTCTGTCGGTACACCCCACCTTGCTGGTTCTGCCCCTGAAAGTTATATGAAGGGTCGGTCGGCATTGTGCGAGAATTCCCATGGGCGTAGATTGCTGAGTTATCATGCTGCAGTTGCAACTGGGCCTGTACAAAATAGCAATTATTACGCAGGTTGTCCTAAATTCAGGAGATAACTGCACATGGATTTATAAAACATATTACGACTTACGACCATGAGTCACCAAAGCTGGGAAAGAGCACACACCTGTTGCAATGCCAGCAACTGTTCTTTATAATGGGAGCTCATAAGCTCATCATAGCCAGCTGTGGAGCCACCAGGAGCAGCAGTCTGATTTAACGAAAAATTTCCTGGAACATTTGTGGTGCTTCCTCCGAAAGCACCATAGCCAGACGGAACAGCCCCAGATTGGGGCAAGCTACTAACAGACGGAGTGTTTTTGTATTGAGGTAGCATCGCAGCCGGAGATTGATGGTAAGAACTGTTTCCACCAAATGCTTGCTGGAACGCTGAAGGCATGTATGTGTAACTTTGAGGCAAAAAAGGGTAGCTGATCATATTCGTAAATGGTCCTAGAGGCAGATTAGGCTGCGAGTAACGGTGCATTGCCAAGTGTTGCGAAAGACCAGGTCCTGTAGCAGGAACGTTGGCGCCAGGTAAAACTTGCTGAGATGAGCTCAAGTTACTGGTTTCTAAGTCCTGCATACGTATATACAGAATTAAATCAAATTTACCAAGGAAACCTGTACTACTGTAAAATCTTTGTAAATGAAGATCAAACCTGTCTGATATATATGGTCTTGCAGTAACATACGTAGTATATATAAAATCCCAAAGCCATCACTGTTAAGAGGTGGACTATATTTGCTTAGAAAATAAGAAAGTAGGAAGATACCTCAGCTCCAGAGGTGGAAGGGCCACCAATGGGGACTTGATTACCGAATTTCGGCGCCATCGATTGATTAGCATGAAACTGTAAATAGAGATCAGACTCTCTAACAGGCTGCTGAGGCAACAACGAACCAGGTGCCAGGTTAGCATACGCCTGCAAAAAAGATCATTTTAGTAACACACCATTTAACATATCTAAATATCAGTACAGCACTAAATACTAGATTACTTTATGCAAAATAAGGCCTCAGCAATACAATGAAGTTTCCACCATAAACACCTAAACTAAAAGGGTCGCACATTGGCGGACAGATTTAGTAATGAAGCAATGGTGACATGTCAGCCCACAATGGAGCAAATCTCTCTTACCATAACATTAGAAAAGGGCGGTTGATTATGCGCCTGAGTGCTCGTCAGTGACTGAACATATGCAGCATTTAGTTGTTGCTGTTGTTGTTGCAGTTGTTGTTGATGACTATTATCAAAGTTGTATCCAGCCAGTGTATCGGAAGCATGTTGGGCTACTTCAGCTTCAGAAGGGGTATCTTGTTTAAGCACCTCTGGCTGTGAGTGTGAAATGGATGCATGTGCCTCGGCAGCTATCGTACTTCTGGTGATCAACTCTTCAGGTGTCGTTGATCTGCTTTGATCACCTCCAAGATATTCAAGATTTCTGCATATAGTTCCAATATCAGCTTGCAATCGTAAAGAACGACATTCACTCATTTGAAGAATTAGGCTACAAACCTGAAATCAGAATGGGCATCCGGTGATGCGTCTTCTGCTTCAGACTGCTGCTCTACATTGCCGTTCAGAGGACCGTTAGCACTTGTGCCTGACACAGCAGCAGCAATTCCAGGTCCAAAGCTTCCAAAACTTAGGTTTAAGCATTCAGAACTCTGCACTTGTAAGTGATCTGGGATCACCACAGAACGGGTTTCTTCCTTTACCTGTCCGTCCTTTTCAAAACTCAGATGCTGCATATTTGAAGCCACATTTGAAACTGATGTGCCATTATCTTCAGCTGAACGGCATAATAACAAATGTAAGCCACGGTGTACAGAACATAGATACTGAAAGCTTGATGCCAACATTTACTAGACCTATTTAATTAATGGCAGAGAATCTAAGCGAGAAAAACTATTTCTAGCTGATCCTTTTCCTTTCCAACCATCTTTAACAGCTTCAATATAGTTTGATACTGAAGGAAATACTATTAACAGATGACAAAACGACTAATGCATACAGAAGGAATATCATACCACACTTTATGTCCAACACGCAAAAGTGAAAGTGAAATAATAAACCAAAAGTTTTATACCTTCTTCATGCCCATATTGCTGGTATGGACCTGGATCCTCATATTCATTGTTATCATAGTAGGAAGCATCACCAAAATCATCCCCCTGCAAGTTTATAATTGCTGTAGTTGAAACACAGTGGGTTTCATGGCCATTCTCCTCTGTTCCATCATTTGACAGGGGAGCGTCATCTGATTTGATAATTAACTTGGCTCCATTTATATCCAGGGTGGTCGAGTCAAGGGTCTCAGTAGCGTAAGCAGAAGGAAAGGTGGAGGCCGGCAGAGGCTCAATTGAAGGCCACTCATCTTTCTGTTGGTTTGAACCAACAACAGGCTCTGACCCAAACAGTGAGTGATCATGCGGTAATACCGGCGGAGGCACTGTAACCACATTTTTATGATTACCAAACGGAGATGAGGTGTCAGGGCCAGGAGCCTTACTCTGTGGTATGCCCTTTTTAACAATATCTGCCATTGACATCTGTCCAACAGTGCCTCCTCTCCATGCCGACTGAAATCCAGAAGAAGTTTGAAAGGGTGAAGAGAAACTATCGCTTGGAGTTGTCAATTTATTTTCTTTCGGTACACTATCACTGCAAGGTCAAACAAAGCATCACAATTACACGTCAAATCTATCGACTTCATTTGTTTATTTCAGACAACATGTAACTATGTTGGTCATGAACGTACAACAGATCGACTGAGCACGAAGTAAGGACAATTTACCGAAGGGAGTAAGTAAACCATTGCTAGAACTGTAAATTTGTACTCAAATCCGTCTCATCTTTAGACTCGATTATCCATATAAGAGGGTAGATAAAGACTGTAGCTTGCCCCCTAAATTTGTACAACTAAGGCACATGGCAATCTAAAAGGCTTTATCATGATCACCTGAAGGCTGTAACATGCCGATTCACATGAGTACTTGGGGCTAGTGAGGATGATATATTGGGCGCAACATGAGAGTAGGCCTCGTTTTCTTTCTTGTACGCAGGTTTCTCATGAACGTTACCAGACTCTGACAAAAGAGACAAACATGTACAAATTTATAAGCGGTAAACTGAGTAACAAATAGGCATTGTCGGGCTCAACCACATACCAGAATAACTATACCGAGTTGACCAGGAGCGTCTCTCTGTGCCACTTCTGCCACCATAGCTAGAAGAATTGCTGGTACCTCGAGGCCTGTACTCAGTCGAGTCCTTACTCTAAAAAAGGGATCACCATTCCAATCACAAGCAATGATGAAAGGACAAATTCAATACCAAACATAAGCATAGCACAAAATTAAAGGACGATATCAGCAATTGTTTCTAATTCTGAGTATTAGTATTTGGTAGTAACAACCTCTTTCTTCTTCTCCCGTTTACTCTTCACTTCTCGAAAAGGATCTGTAAAACACAAATACAATCAATGAAAGACCCCGGGTTTAGACATCACTGAAACAGAAACAGGAGCTCAGAACAAGCCCACGGCTTGCATAAATAAAGAAGCAATCTTGCATTCAAGCTATGCCACTATGCAGCTCATAGCATCAAACTAGCTTATTAAGATTACAAATGTTTTTAAGAAAAAGTTAATAGTTTTCCGCTCACAAGTCAAAACATACAACCCCAGATAGGCTTGATGAATATCTCAGAATTTCTGAGATAGCAAAGACAATAAAAAAGTTAGGGTATTGATTGATGAATTGAAGGAAAGGAGAGACCTTGAGTAAGGAGACGACTGACAGCTTCATTAGGGTCCATATTACATTCTCCGAGCATAGCATATATCTCCGCCTCAGGACAGTTAACAATCTCCTTTACGCTCTGCACAACCTTCCTCGACGCCGCCGGGATGGAACCTAACCCACCCGTAACAGCCCCTTTCCCGCTGCTCATTCTCGATCCACCCAGATCTGGAACTCCAAGCTCCCAATTCCTCGGCGGCGACACAACCCTAATTCAAATCGAAAGTCACGATTTTCTCTCTCTTTCTCTCTCTATCAATATCCGCTGTCGTCGTACACTGAAAACTCTCGACTGCTGTTTTCGACTTCCGATTTAGGGAAAACTCCGGCCTCTTCTTTCTTTCTTTTTTTCGATTTTGTTTAATTCGCACTTCCTTTTCCCGTCCGTCTCCATTGGAAGCAAATTTATTTTTAAAAATAATAATAAAAAACTACAGCTATATTTGTGTCCATCGAGATTACCGGAGTTTAATTATATTTTTAAGCTAATTAAATCTGACAAAAGTAGTCCGAAACTTGAACGGGCTTAGGGTATTACTATGACCAGACCAACAGTCTCATTCGGAAACACTCGGCCTATTACCATTGCCATACGTGTTTTACTATTGCCGGGGCAACTATAGTTGATGTTGAGGTATGCAATTCAAAACAGAGCATAGCTGTGGATTGCTAGTGTCTTCAGACACAAGGTACATGGAAAAGCTTGAAAGCTCCCTCACCTGATCGGATTATTTTATGACACAATTTAGTACTCCTGCTGATTTTGCTTTTTTCTTCTCTCGGACATTTTGGAGGGATTCTTTTTCAAGCGGAATCATATGACAAATACTAAATGAGCCTGACGCAAGGCCAACGGCCAACCTTGTCAAGAAGTGGAGATTCATTCTTTTCTTTGAGGCTCCTGATGTTGCTTTGATTGCTCTTTCCACTGCCCACAATGCCCCCTTTCTCAAGTCATCTCAGATTCTTTGCCTTCCAATCCTCCTTTTATGTACTACTCTGCCCCTTTCAAGAAACTCTCCTGGATTCTCAATAGCTTCCTTCAGGTATAAATCCATATATGACATGCACAGTGGTAACCTCCCTCTCTGAAAACAGCAGACAAATAGTATCAGCAAACAGCATACAGAGAGGACTTCTACTAGGCTACAGGTGCAGTTACAAGCATTAACGAGTTGAGGACGAGCACTTACAGGATTATGGGCACTAATGCACTTGGCTACGCTGTCTGCTGTGTTATATGTCTATTTCTCGCCGCAGGTAAACTCCAAACATCGTATCCCATTTTCCTGTTGTTTTATAGATACACGAGGGTCATCATAAGAAATAGTAAGGTCTGCAGCAGTTTACACAGCTAGTATGCTTAAGAGTCAAACCCTTGAATAAGTCGTCTTCCATTTCCTAATTCCTACACATAACATAATGAGGGCAAGTAATAAAACTGATGAAACCATCGGAAATAAAAATTGTAATCACAGAATGAGATCAATCACAAGGGAAGTCGCTAACCTTCCATTCTTCCTCCCTTTCGATTGCACCAGGTTCAAGAGTACCTAAAAACCCTCACAAGGCAATCAGTAACGGTAAAAAACTAGGAATCAGAAACACCCAGATACATATTTTAGAACCAGAATTCAGCGTTCAGCTAGATATTCCAATTGTTAACCCAAGCCCGACTACACCCACCACTACACCTACCAATCCATACTTAACACCAACATATTCATCACCTCCACCGCCAGCTACATATTATAATCCAGTGACTCCCAACGACTCCGAGTACAACAACGCCAACAACGTCATCTGGTACATGGTGTATTGCAAATCCAAGTGTCTCAGAAACTACCCTACAGGTGGCTTTGGACTACGCCTGCGGCTATGGAGGCGCAGATTGCTCAACTATACAGCCAGGTGGAAGTTGCTACAACCCAAACACTCTCAAAGATCACGCCTCATATGCCTTCAATAACTACTACCAAAAGTTACCATATCCAACTAGCTGCGTTTTTGGAGGAGCTGCACAGCTTTCATATACAGACCCAAGTAAGAAAATTTAATTCTCAAACAAAAATTTACAACCGAAATTTGAAATGAAAAACTTACTCTCTCTTCGTGTTATTTTAGGTACTGGAAGTTGTCGCTTCCCACAGTCTTCATCCTCATCTACAATCCCAAGGTAGATACACAGCACATATTGTCTAAGGTTTTTAACATGTACCATTGACAAGCTTTCACTAAATATGTTCTTTTTGTACATATACAGCATTGCTTCTCCTCCACCTACAGAAATGACGCCTTACACACCGGTCACGCCAACTATTCCTACTTATGTACCAACAACACCAACAGTCACCACACCCAATACAGATTACGAGGGTGAAGAGCCAGTGGGGAATCCTAGCTCTTCAACATCAATTTCAGCGAACATACTAATTTTATTTGCCACAACATGCATCACCATTTGGCATATTTAAGTTAACTTCAACTAACAGCATTAGGAGGACATGGCGACAAACAAATTTCACATAAACACTTCCGGGAATTCCAGTGAGGCATTCACAATGGGGGAGTATTCTTGAGACTCAGTTTCAGTGCCACCATACAACGTTATTACATGTATGTCTCTCTGCTAACCATGAAGCTTGGGAAAAGATGAAACCATGAAGCTATTTATAATTATTAGGTCCATGTATCTATAGCATTACGGCTGATAGCAGAATCATTTAAAATTCTAGCAATAACATACTAATGTAAACTGTAAATTTGGACTAAGGATTCTGGCTAACCATTGGGAAAATTTAGTGGGGAAAATGTCCATAATATAAATTTAACACATTCAAAATATTACAAAAATAAGTGTACAAGTACCAGCGTTTATACTCAAGGCAACACGTACCACACAGCTTTGTAAAGCACACTAAGGTGGTATAGAAGTCATACTAATAGCAGAAAGGACATGAATGTGATGCATATTACAGTAAGAGTAGCAACTATAGAACCTTAATCAAATGGTTTCTTCAAGCTTCCAATTCGCGAGAAATGTTCGAAAGCCAAATACCCAGCAACCACCAAACATAGCAGTGCACTTTCTTTAGTACCCTAGAATCTCATAAATTCACACGGGACAGCAGCAACTACAAGGAAAGCTGCAAGCGATAACTCAAACTCTCCTGTTATCCAGAGAAACCAGAATCATTCAATTGAAAAAATCTGTGTAAAGCCTTGAAAATTTATCCATGAAAACAAAATCAAATGACAAGCTAAATCATATTCTCTACCAGGAATGGAGAAAAAAAGGTGAACCAGGAGTGCCAAGAAGGCAGTCCTTAATCCGTAGTCTCCCCAACAATTTGGGTCAAATAATTACATCAAATCATTCATTTAATGACCAAGCACAACACTGAAGCTTCCCAGCATGTCCTATGATGCTAAACTGAAGTTCAAAAATACTCACTTGATCCATGAAACAACACTATGTGGCGCCTGTAATATGAAAATGGGAACGAGAAATATTTTCTTGATTCCTGTACCATGCACCAAGTGACCAAGGCCGACACCCTAGCAAACAACTCAGATACTAATAATCATTTCAAAATCTAAATAATTCTACATGCAGCAATCTATCAGAAATTAAGTTTTGCAGCTTAAGAAATGGCAACCAAAACTTGCGCAATTGAAAAAGTACAAATTCACTGAATACTCTGCTAACACACCGCACCACATCCTCTCCGATCTCCCCACATCACTCTCTTCTTCTTCACAACCACAAACCTATAAAATGATGGGACGCTTAGCACTCCGCAACCTGATGATCTCCAAAATCTGAAAAGATCAGTTCTTTTTTAGAACATTCACCTCCATAGGAGCGAACTCGAGTAGGGTTTAGCAGCGGTGTTGATGCAATTGCGTTGAATTAACAAAGATGGAGGTGTCAATGAAAGAGATGGAGGTGTCAATGAAAGAGGTGACCTTGTAGGAAACGCAAGTGACGGTGTTGCTGAGGCGGAGATCGACACTGATGTCGCCATCGGGATTGTTATTCGACTAACAAACAAAAGCTTTTTTTTTTCTGCTTTGGGGTGGTGTAATTTAATGGCGGACTGATCAGGAAGTGACAAGCGCGCATGTACTAGGAGCATAATTGAGGGGCCGGAATGTAATTGATGTAAAAGTGAAATGGTGTATTTTTTATAAATGAAAGTGATACTTATAAATAAAAATTAATATCTATATATATATATATAAAATTAATTTACCATCATACATATATCAATTACTCATTTTTCCTCATTAATTCTTTTATTTTTTTCACTAAAGACCCATTGCAATAAGACTTTGACAAAAATGTCATTCCGCATCTCCTTATTTACACTATATGTTATCCATCATTATTCATCTGTATTTGACTATATTTGACCGTATTTAATTAGGTAGATTTCAAAAAAAATTATAAAATTAATAATTTAAAAAATTATAAAATTAAGAATTGAAAAATATAAATTATAAATATAGCGAAAAACATTATAAAGCTTAATCAAATCGAATAAAGACACCAAAAAAATTACATCGGAACGACGGGAGTGCAATTAGTAAGTTAATAATTTGCATCGCTCCTGTTTGCCAACAATTTCATCAGAAGACTTTTCAAACTGAGTTTCCATAAATATCACCGAGGGGCAAGGGCTGCACCCTCATGTTGCTTTGGTATCCAATCAGCTGTTGTGAAACCACCATCATGCTTAATTTGATGCTTTTAGGACGTCTCACATTTTTCAGAACATACGCCTTTGGACCTATCTCTTTCAGAAACTCTAGCGGGCATCTTTAAAGTGAATATTCTTTTGGGAAAATGGCACCGATTCATCAACTAGTTTTGACCGATCCAGCTTCTGCAACAAACAACCAATCAGCCTTGTGCAAAACAAAAAAACAAAAAAAACTCACAGTCACGCAAGAGTGTCAACCTTGACAATCTTACTCCTCTTAGCTCTGAAATCATGATACCAACAAGGAAATAAATTCTGTACGTGTTAACTAATGATCCACACCGCTGGCAAGCGAGACATGATGCAAGGATGAACAACAGCACCCCTAACACAAACATTGTTTCTTTGTAAAAATCAAATATGTGGATGTAGGTAGCCGCAATATTATTCCCCCAGCCTTGAATCACAACTGTTTCAAAACATCCTCATATTTTTACTTCCTCGTTCATGCATTACGAGATGGAACCCACATTTTCCCCGTCCTACAAAGAAAAGACATAAAACACCAGATGATCTGCTCAATGATGAATCACTGCAACAAAAAGGCCGCAGCAGAGAAATAGCCTTCATCGGACTGTCCTGATAAGTTATGACCGGGATAACTTTTACTATGCAATTTATCCTCCTCATCTTCATCTGACTCATCTTGATCCGTTCCCCTGTCTTCGCCGTTTAACAAGAGTGCTTCCGGAGGAATCATATTAATACCTTTAGTTCTGTAGAGAAGCCCAGTTCTCATCACATAGTGATACTTCTCCCCAACACGAGTGAGTGGATGTGGACTCACAAGCTTCCCGCTTCGATACCCTTCTTTAAGAGCTACAGTGGATGTCTTACACTTCAACGACAAATAAAAATACTCAGGTACCTAGTAAAAAGCCAGGTGAACTTATAAGGAAGACCAAGTTCCTCCCTCAACCCTCTCAAGTAATTCCTCTTAGTCTTCATGCAAAACCCCGACAACCCCGTTTCTCCACAAGCTCTCCCTATTAGGATTAATCCGACTACACTCCTCATAAGGAGAAATGTAAGGCAGATTGTGAAACTCATCCATCCACATTTTTGCATTCTTCTGACCGTCATATCCTCTCGGAAAACTCATGGGGAAAGTCAACTTGTTACTCTCCTGCTTAAACACTCTATACTCAGTTGAACCTGCCTCACTACCCTCATTACTCCTCTGCAGCCGCGAAACAGCTAACTCATCTCTCCACCGCAACAACCTTTAACACGACGGCATCCCATTCATCGAATTCACAACCTTAAAATACTGGGAATATTTTTTCTAAAGTGTTCACCGAAAATCATCTGGCAGACCGAATCCCATTTCAAGGTATGCAAAAACGAAGGGTTTTGGCGTGCGTCATCATAAGCACTCTACACAACCTCGCCACAGTATCCTCTTCGTGCAACTGTTGTGATATCCCATATCGAATAAAAGAGTTATATCAGCTAGTTATATAAGTAGAGTTACCATCTCATAGGTCATCAATATACCATGATTTTTTCGTGGAAAAATCCTAGGTTGGGAGGATCCCGGATTGCTTTGTGGCTTTAGTATGGTTGTTTGTCTGTGGTTTATCCCGTTCTTACATTTACAATACGCGCGGCTTCATTAGAGTCAGACATCGAATGCATACCATTTATGCAATCGCAGCCGCAAAACATATGTACACCAAAAATGAAGGGTTTGTCTTACTCAGTAGTAAGAGTTTCACTTATATATGCCAGTAATAAGGAATTATCTCCCCTTCCATTTTGATGGTGCTAATTTCCCAATCCTCTTCCTCCCAACAAAAACCGTCATCTTTCATGATCAAGTCTAAGTGTTGCAGTGGCTGCTTCAGGACTGGCTTCACCTTCTGAGTTCACATAGATTAGACATACACATAGTATTTCTATCTCTTTAAGAGCCTCAAGTGTGTCATCAAATTCAACTGTCAACTCCATCTAAAGGATGCAAAAACAATGATGCTTGTCAAGTTATAATCACTGATGAACGCACCAGCCCTAAAACGAAACACGAAATTAATATGTCACCTCCTCTAGGGCAATTCTTGCAACTTCTCTTTCATTGTCTCGCTGAACACACCGTTCAGCTTCTGCCTCTTTTCTCTGTGCAGCTTCTGCCGCCTTTATTTCAGCCTCAAATCTTATACTCTCTGATTTGACATGACAGAATAAGTAAACAAAACTTCAGGAGATCATTAAAAAAAATTACATTTTGAAGCTAGTTGATTTTGTAAAACAAATCAGTCGCTACATATCAAGAAAAAGATGAGAGTGCTAGAACTCATATTATTTTCAGAAGATAAAATGAGACGTGTTGTCTGGTAAGGAATGTACTCCGATCATTTTCGGTGCATTAACATTGCCGTCTACCACTCCGCTTCTTCTTTTTCTTAACCTAATTACTTTTTTTTTTTATCTTAAACCTAGTAGACGGGACTTATCAAATATTGGACCTGACCCAATTTCGTTATTTAAAATTTTGACCGGAACAGGCAGACTAGGAGCTTTTTTTTTTTCCCCGATAGAAAGAAGAATGTTACAACACCAACAAACAGCAACAAGAGCACAAAAGCACTCAATACAACAAATAAAGAGCAAACGTAATAAAGCTATCCATAAACCGAACTGGGAACACTCCTTAAACTAATCTTGAAACTTCATCTCGCAGAGAAGGTAAGGCAACAGTAGAATTCCATTTCCAACAAGTTCTTCTAGCCTTACTAGCCACATAATCTGCTAAAGCATTCTCTTCTCGGAAAATATGCTGAATAGACCAATTCTGCCGCTGCTGAAGAATTTGTACACCCTTATGAA
>JAWWMW010001839.1:211812-231008 GCA_035048345.1 Echeveria elegans | reverse complement strand
CCATTATATTATTTTTAATTTTGTGACAACCCATCATCCCGAATGAGAAATCTATACGTAAAAAAATTGGTCAAATACTCGGTCCAATATAGTTAAATATGATATATATGATTAAAAGTTACTCATATAACCGATCAAATATCGTTACATATCTTTTAATAATGTCAATTGGTCAATACATGTACGGTTAGTACGATTAAAAAATATTCAAATACTCGATATAATATAGTCAAATATATTTAAATAACAAATAGCTGATAAAATACAGTCTAAAAAGGCAGAAATCCAGATAATACAATTAAAACTTGTTAAATATACGGTCACATACATTTAAATAAAGTCAAATACAACCAAATACGGACAAATACGAAATAATAGGAACAAATATGTGTGGATGGCGTGTGGTGTAAATAAAAGTATGGAGAGGGGTATTTTTGTCAAATGAATTTTTGTTTTGTCTTTATCCTTATTTTGTTTTATTATTCTATAGCGACGAAAATCAGGGCTTTAGCGACGAATTTTTTGTGGGTGTTTGTGTGTTGAGGATTGTATTCTATTATTATAGTAGATTTAATTATTTATATTTTAAATTTTATTAAACAAATTAGTAATTTCCCGTTTTCTCGTTTTGCACGGGAAACGGTAAAAAATTAACGGAAAATGAGAAATCATTTTTCTGATCGGGAAAACGGGAAACGGAAAATTCCTATTTGCTCTCCCCCTAACTCGGAGTCGGAGCCTCCGACATTCTTGCATTACGTTTCTTTTAATGTGGAAGCATTTTGAGAATGGGAATAATGAAAAATTTCATCTTTGATTGATGGAGTGTGATGGAGCCAAAACAGCAATGGCAATGTGATAGTTAAGGTAAAGTTCAATCTCCCGGAATTAAAAATTTGATCAAGCCTTGGAACTTTGAATTTCAATCTTCGGCGCATAGAGGCGAACTGATTCACCTTCCACTTCAGATGTTGGCAAGTCGCGCTTAGCTAACTTCCTCTTCATTGCTGACATGCCCAGTTTGTCACTCTGCATGATATAAAATAAATAACATTTATTTTTGTTATTTGGAAGAACAGTATAAGTTTTGATGAATTTGCAAACCTGGAGTTAGAGGCCCCTAATCCACGTCGCAAATGGGGTAATCACTTGGGCAACAGTACTCAATCCCGGAGCAGCATACTGCATTAATTCACAGTAGTTATAGAACTCTAATATGCAGCAACAAGTCTCGTCTGAGGAACAATATGAGGGGTCTCCACACTGGCTTTGGGGGGGGGGGGGGTGGTGGTGGGGGTGGGGGGATGTGTTACAAGTGCCGTCCTCACCGGTGTAAGGATAATAAGCCTCTGTATCGATCCCACCATTGCTTACAACCCACTCAAATGCATAATCCATATAACCCCCCTCACAACCATCATTTGTGGAATCACAGTCCACTAGCTCCTGCTCTGAGAGGCTAATTAGATAGCCAGTCACAATCTTGTTAATCCCCTCCATGGCTCCGGTGGAAGAAAAAGACCAGCAACTCCCTGATAAGAAGGCAAATCACATGTGTATCATAAGCACAAATGAAAAATTATCAGTAACTAGCTAACTGATAAAGTATAAACTCTTTCGGATTTAAGTTACATAACACAGTCTCCTTGATCCTTGACACCAGTCACATCCCCATATTTCCTCCAGTCCAGGCTTGACGGAGCATCACATGACAAGACTTTATGTGTTTCTTGTTCTTGAGCTGTCCTCATTTCCCTTCTCAACTGGCTGGCAGGCTTCTTGACCTTAGATAAGTACTTATGCATGAACTCCTCATTGCTCATGTCAGCAAACTTGTTCAAACCCACAACATGGCTCGACAAGCCGGCCCCTCCTCGCTTTGAGTTCTTATCCATCACATACTTCAAATTGGATTTAAAGTGCTCAAGTCTCCTCTCCGCCTCCTCTGGGTGCTTCTACACACTTTCTTGTAACTCTTCTGCCATTGCTGGAAAAGTTCACTGATTCTCCACTCTGACAAACTACCAAAGTCCTGTGAGATGGAAAATCCCATCAGTTACACCGATGGATGTCAATGAAGCCCATATCAAGAAAAGCATACAAAGATTGTAACTTTTGATTAAACTCATCCTTTCCTCAACTGGGTTTCAACTGAGAGCTGGATGGAAGAACTTGAGCTCACTCATATATATATTCACTATCTCGTTAATAGTGGTTGATTGCGCCTAACAGTCTAAAGATGTGAAAGAATTAAAAAATGGAAGATACTAAGTATATAGATTGGACTTATTGTACTAAAAGTCAGTACCGAACAATTTTGTTGATATGGCGTATACTGTTCAGAAGAGGAGCATGTTGACCTCGATCAGACTGATGTTTTCCTGGGCAGCTACCAGATAGGTAAGATAATGACTGGGAAACTTAACGGTCATCTGAATGTGTTATGAGGCTGTCAGAAGTGGAATTGGACAAGACACTGGTTCCGTGAGTTGGAACTAAACTGACTCAGGGAATGCTATACCGAGAAGGTTTTAGATTCCATGAGTGTTTACAAGCGTCACCTGAGTAGTAAATTAAGAACCTGTAGCTCGCAGTACTTGCCAGCTAGAAAGTGATCTCCAAGTTTTCTTTCTTTTTATTTTGTACTTGTTTCAGTGTACATTTCATGGGTGTCAAACTGCCTTCTTTTGATTTAGAATGTGTAAAGGACCAAGAAAATGTCAAACTCCTTAAAAAAAACTTTAAGAAGAGCGGAGCCTGTATATAGCTTAGATGGTGAATGGCATGCTAGCTGACCTTGGCCTACTTACTTTCTTGCTGCCTGCTAGCTATGTTGCTACCATAGCAGTGTCTGTTCATCTTATGGAAGATAAACCAAGCTTGAACAAAAATGTGAAGCACTATGTAAGTGAAGCGACAAGTTGAAGGTGAAGCATTCTCTTATTGAAACAAATAATACGGAGAGTGTAATAGATCTACACAAGTAAAGCACAAACATACTTTTGTATGATGAATGGAGCACATTTCTTCATTTGATGCTGGTATTCTATACGTTCCTAATTTGTCCGTTGTAGCATCCTCACTGAATGTTAGCTTGCCTGTTATGTGATTCTTGCAGTCCAGTCGCACCTTCGAATCTGCATCACATACAAAAAATCCACTCAAACATGTTGCGAAATTATACATCTTATTGATCTTGCAAAGCCTATGTAACAGAAAAATGAGCGTGCAACGTCAAAAAGTACAAATTATGAAAATGCTGATCAGTTGAACAAAAATGTGAAGCACATGTAAGTGAAGAGTTGAAGGTGAAACTGCATTCTCTTATTGAAACAAACAATACGGAGAGCGTAATAGATCCACACAAGTAAAGCACAAAAATACTTTTGTATGATGAATGAAGCATTTCTTCATTTGAGAACTAAGGCGACCGGAGTTACAAGACTGCTGTTTTGATAAATGACACTTATTTCTTCACTTGACAACAAACAAAACATACCCGACAAACGACACCCAATCACGGCGCTCTGGGGTCTGTTCCATGTTGCCATACATAAACCATCTCATCCCATCCAGTACTGGCCATCAACCCCTCAACAAGCACGCTCATATCCACCCCAACAGCAAATTCCGTATGATGATCATACCTCCCCACTAACGCATCCTCAATCATAAATTCCCACATACAAACCGTCATATCATAAGAACACGACACTAACATATTCCTCACATGCGGTGAAAATCTCACCTTCCTAACCGCATAACCATGCCCATTCAACACAGCAATTGGCACCCTAAAACTCCTAACATCCCACACCTTAACAGACTTATCCACGGAGCTAGTAGCAATCACACAATCATCATACTTATTCCAATCACAACTCAAAACCTCATACTCATGGGCAGGCAATATCATAGTCGAATTTGGCTCCCTCACATCCCAAATCCTCACGGTACAATCTCCACTGGCCGAAGCAAACACATCCGCATGCCTTGGGTTCCACACCGCTGCATAAACACAATAAGCATGCTCTTTAAAAGTCCTAACACTAGTCGGCCAATCCAAAGTCCATAGCTTCACCGAATCATCCCACGACGCCGTCACAAACGAATCTCTCCTAATCGTATTGTAATCAACTCCGTGCACTTCGCGTGAGTGTTCGTGCAACGATCGGACAGGGTTTTGCATCGGGGGGAGCGCGAGGTCGTATAACTTAACGGATCCATCAGCTACTGCTGCCACAAGGATGGAGTCGTGTGACTCTGACCAAGCGACGTCGTATACGCCGTCTGCGGTGTCGAAGGCGGCGATCTCCGAGACGACTGGGGTTGAGAAGTCGAGGACGTGGACACGGCCGTTGCCGAGGATTCCGAAGTTTTGAGCAGTGGCGACTGCGATGCGGGATTCGTAGAATGGACTGAACTTCACGGCGTATCCGTTGAACGGCGATTTGAACATCGGCATCGTCGATTGATTTCCTCCGGAAATGTCTCTTTGGATTTGGATAAAAGAGTTTGGTTACTTCACACCCCCGACGAGCTGCTCAGATCAGTAAATTATCGAAATGCCCCCATGACGGAATTGGTTCGGTATTTACTTCGCCTTCACGGTACGGTTTTTTTGGTAATTTTTTTTTTCGATGGGAATTGTGAAGAGTCCTACTGGGCCGGGGCCCAAGTAACCTTGGGAAATTGTAATAGGGCGAATGAAGAACGTGAATTTGAAAGAAGAAAAACGGTGCCGTGTTGAACCGAAGGGATGACGGAGCCGAGCCGAGCCGGTTCTGGAGAGGGCAGCGGGAACGTCGGCCCACGCGCTGTCCCGGCGACCTGACCGCATATCCCAAAACCTAATCTCTCTCCACACGCGTCGGCGCTTCATCGCCGCAAGCATTGCCTATTTTATTCTCTCATCTCAACCAAACCCTAACAACCAGAAATTTCAGTCGCAATCGCTCTCTCGATTCTCCGACCATGGACGATTCATCGGCACCGTCTTCACGCCAGATCCCGGTCCGAGAAGACTGCTGGAGCGAGGAGGCGACAGCGACGCTGATCGAAGCTTGGGGAAGGCGGTATATGGAATTGAGCCGTGGTAATTTACGGCAGAAGGATTGGCAAGAGGTCGCCGATGCGGTCAACGCTAAACACGGTCATAGTAAGAAGACGTTCAGAACCGATGTGCAGTGTAAGAATCGGATCGATACCATTAAGAAGAAGTATAAGACTGAGAAGGCTAAGATCACCGCTTCCAACGGTGTGGTTGTGAGTAGCAGCTCTTGGCCGTTTTACGATCGGTTAGATGCTTTGGTTGGTCCTAATGTCAAGAAAGTGGTCACGTCATCTACCTCTTCGCCGCCGATGGCTTTGCCGTTGATCAGTTACCGGAAGATGAACCAGAATCAGAACCATACACTTACACCTGCGCTGCCTACTGCAACGCCAGTGATGCTGCCGAAGAAGCGACCAGCAGCGGATGACTCCTATTTCAGAAGGAATTACTCGGCGGTCGCCGCTGCAGCTGCCGCTGCAGAGTCTGAAGATGAGGAGGAAGAGGAGGAGGAGGAGGCGGAGGAAAGGTCGAGATCGAGTGGTGAGAGGGATGAGGAGGAAGGAGATGTGGATGGGGTGAGGAAGCTGGCTAAAGCAATTGAGAGATTTGGGGAGATATATGCGAGAGTGGAGGGTGAGAAATATAGGCAGATTGTGGAATTGGAGAAGCAGAGAATGCAGTTTGCCAAGGAGTTGGAGATACAGAGGATGCAGATGTTTATGAATACTCAGGTTCAACTTGAGAAGATCAAGCGTAGTAAGGGATCAGGTTCGAATGGTGAGGCGAGTTTAATGTTTATTTAGTTTATTATTCTTTTCTGAATTTATGTTTCTTTAAGGGATATATTTTTATGGCCACTACTTAATATCACTTGCTGATTGTAATTAAACTACAATAAGCCATAACCCAAATGATCTGACAGCATGTTCACAGTGATTTCTTGCTCTTGTTGTGTTTTCTTTTTGCCAGTAAATAGTTAAACCTTCGCCTGTTTGATGTTAGGATTGTGATATCAGCATGAATGCCATAGTGAAATTTATTTGCGTAGCCTTTTGACTAGAGTTTCATGTCTTTACTATAATCAATAACGTAAGTCCTTTGAATTTAATCCAGTTATCAGGCACATGCTTCTTTAGGGTTGGGTACTTAACTAGACGCGCGCAGTTGACACGTTGACAATTAGCCTATTCTAGTTTTCAACCTGGGTCATATGAAATACTAATACCTTACTGCAAATTGGCACTAAGTGTGGTGGCTGGGGTGTTCAAAGCGTCTCTCAGAGTATGTTGCTTTCTTTTGTGAAGGTGAATCTATTTTGCCTGAAAATATGGACTGCTGGTATGGAGCATTTTGTTCAGCGGTCGATTAATAGATGAATAGACTTTTTTTGTTTTTCAACCATGAATTTGAAAGTTGAAGCTATTGAACTGGTTGGGGATTTTGAGTGCTTGCCTCCCAACTCCTTAATGCGTTTTTTTCTTTTGTTGAGATTCGTCACCTTTTTTGTTACTAGATGAATCTCTCTCATAGTTGGTTCTACTCCTTCCCCTGATAAGATTCTGAACATCTTATTTCTTATTCTGTAATCTATAACATGCTCTTTGACCTTGTTTAAGACAAATGTGAGTGGCATGTTGTATCCATCCAGAGAATTTTGGTTCTTAAAATCTCTGTTGAGAGCATTTAGCTAAAGGCTCTTGCCTTACTTGCAAATTCTATCTAGAACCTGTCTTGGGGGGAATAGCCGATATTATTGGTGGATGGAGAATAGACATTCAGTCATTTAATTACATCAGAGCATGTATAATAGTGTTGCTTCATTGACGGATATTCATGTAGTGCTTTTGTTGAGGACTCTCATTTATTAGTTTCAATGCTCTTTAGTGAATGGGCCAAATGTGGTTCTTATTTTATATCCTGGTCTTGTTACTTGGTTGGCGCCTTGTACTTCCTAAACCTCTGATGCAAATCCTTCTTGGTGTTGCTCATGTTTCAATTTCCTCACATCTGTGTGAAGAAACTGATGCAAATACATTGTTTTTGCAGATATATACAGCTAGCTAGCCAATTTGCCATCTGGTGCAGACTTCGCTGTTCAAAGGTACACAGGATGTGTTAGAACCCCAAGCTGTGAATCAAACAAAAGCATCAGCAACTAGCTTGTCCAGGATAGGACATGTTCTCTTTAGGCATTAGGGCTTTCCGTATCATTGGTGCTTTGCTTGTTGTCTTTCACACCTTTGTCTATCAAATACTGTACGACTTATTCATGACGAGGATGATGCATTAGCTGATTTAATCAGAGTAAATTTCTGTTGTTGCGCATCAGCCTATGTATCTGATTAAACTGATTGAGCCTTGTAAAAGTTATCTATTGGTATTGATGTCACTATTGTCTATTGATATCCTCTGCTCCATCCTCCATGTCACCTGGTCTTTTAAGCGACCTCCATTGTTGGATTCAGCCTCAACTGCCGGGCTTAGGATTCACCAGTGGTATAGAAAACCTTCTGGTACTTCAGCTATAGCAGCATTCCTGCTTCTTCATGCCACAGAATGAAGAAAATATTCTTTGCGATAAACTTGAAACTAGTTCTGCATGCTTGACCAGAGATATGTCTTATGATGGTGAAGAACTTTATGCTCCAGGTTGTGAAGAACTTCATGATTGTATGCAGAGTTAATACTTCTGCGTCAGTTCCATCCTAAAACTATGCCAAATATTTTATGAATCTCAGCTGGCTTCTTTGTTGTTCTAGTAAGTCTCGTCTTACGATGTTTGCACTTTTTGAAAAACAATCTGAATTCATTATGAAGGTATACTGACAAGCAAAATAATGAAACAACCTTTCATTGAAAAACGGTATCAAATTCAGAAAACAGAAAACATTCCCACCGAAGAGACATCTCTTCTTTCATCTAACAAACAAAGCAGCTATGATCATATCAGAAATGAAATTGCCCTTATTTCTTGAGATTCTTTTATAAACCCATTATATTGGCTCTCAGCATATACCCATTATTCTTCAATCAAACAACTCTTCAGGGAGAATACCCAACTCCTTAAACACCTCGCCGCACTCAGGCAGTGGCTGCTTCCTCATGAATCCAAGTGGGTTAGCCGCCCGTGTTGGTGTAATGATCCCATTGTTAGATGTCAAGCTGATTCTTGCAGCTCTCTTGTGGTGACTACCTGTGCTGATCTCCGAGCATTCAGGATCATTGCTCTTCACAAGAACAATTTCACAAATGTCATCCTTCATGATCTCCATCTACTGGTATTTGATTTGTCCGTTGTAGCATCCTCAGTGAATGTTAGCTTGCCTGTTGTAAGATTCTTGCAGTCCAATATGCCGTGCTGGGTTCGTCACTAGGGTCAGCCACAACTTGGCTGGTATGTTGTTACACTTTCAACTGATCAGCATTTGCATAATATGTACTTTTTGACGTTGCGCGCTCATTTTTCTGTTACATAGGCTTTGCAAGATGTATAATTTCGCAACATGTGTTGGGTGGATGTTTTTGTATTGTTAACTTGATAAACACCAATATGATTAAAGGACTTACGGACGACCTGAATGTGAATGTATAAAATGTTGTCGCCATTAAAACACAATCCATTTTTATGTTTCAGTAAATTGAGAGAATTCAAAGAACTTATGAAATGCATCTCAAATGGATGAATGCAATATTAGTTCATGATGGCCATAGTGAATATGGGGGTGCAACCCAATAGTCTAGTTACCAATTAAATAGGGAGCGGTTAATCGCACCCCACGACAAAAAACATATGTACAAAATTACTAAATTGTCATTTCTTATTCATTTCAAATTTGCTATTTAAATCCATTAATACTAAAAAATAAATTTATAAAAATCATACCAATATTTTTTATTTTTCGAGATCTATAAATAGAGATTAATTTTGTATCATTTGGACACCAAAAAAATTTCAACTTTGTATTTACATATTTTTTTAGACATTACGCTCCGGTTTTTATAAAATTGAGCCTAATTTGAAGGGTCCTCAGACATCCAAATGAACAAGCTGAAATATATGAGTAGTCTCACTAATACCGAGGTTAAAATTGAGCCTAATTTGCTTAGCCATAGGACAAATTAAGCAACGATGGTTGTCATCAAATTTCACATTCATACAAGGACTTAACAACTGTTTCATGGTTGCTACGGACATATGACCCATTCTATCATACCACAAGTCTAGGTCACTAACATCACCCTTAATTGCAACATTGTTAGTCAAAGGCTTACAACCTTCAATCCTTGACTTCTCCAAAAGGTATAAACCTCCACTCCTTTTACCAATCTTCAGGATATTCATAGAGTGTCGATCCTGGATAATGCAATTAGAATCGGTGAACTTGACTGAATACTTATTGTTCGAGACTAATTTACTGACAGAAATAAGATTGATTTCGAAGGTCGACACGAATATGACATCCTTTAACGTTAAGCGATCACTCAAAACACAATCACCAATAACATTGGCCAAGGTAGATTTACCATTGGGAAAGGAAACTTTGAAGTTATATGGTAATTCTTTGACATTTTCCAGCAATCTGATACTTGAAACAAACACCATTATTTACAACCCGGGCATTATCGTTCGATACTAAAAAGGTATTGGCGCAAATTCCTGTCATGACATTGCTTAAACTGACCGAATTGGAAATTTGACATTGTCTGCCTCTATCACGGCTAAACATACCTTTTCCACAGTCATTGCCCTTTCCAGGGTTTCCAGGATAGCGATGATATTTCCAACACTTCTCCTTCAAGTGTCTAAACATATGGAAAAAACTGCAGAAACGCTGATCAGCGTTTCTTTTAAAGATGTTCGCGAATGACATTCCAAGTAACAGGCCAACGAACAAACACTAAACTGATTGGATCGAAATCAAAATGCACCCTTAAACAGCAAACCTCAAACAACCCAGAGGCGACGCAGGCGACGGAAGTGCCATGACTTCTAAATTCAGGGATTTGCAGAGAGCAGGGACATCCTGTTGAATTACTGGACTGTCATCATGTATTTCATTATTATCCATGAAAATGTGATTTGGACGGGGTGGTGAGGTACTCTGTACCATGATACCTGCATCAGCATCTCTAACAGCGAGCTCATCTAAAATGTTATCAGGTGTATCAGGTAAAATGACTGGATGAGGATCAACCTTATGTTCAATACCACTTTTCTGATAAGGGAAATAGGTTCTCGAAAAACACTACATCCCTACTAACAAATATCCTTTTGGTCTCCAAATCCAATAGTTAGTATAAGGGTATCCAAGGAAAATGCATTTGGATGCTCTTGGGTCAAGTTTATCATGTCCAACGGTATAGGTACTTGCAAAGCAAAGGCATCCGAAAACACGAAGGTGGTCATATATGGAGGAAGTCCAAAAAAGATCTCAAATGAGTTTGTTTTATTACTATTTTTAATACTCAAAAGGGATAGGTGTTTATAGACCTTTATTTTAGGGTATATATATTCATTATACATTCCTTGTTTCCGGATTCTGTCTACTCATATCTCTTATGAATATGATTTCATTATATTTGATTCTGCATTCAACAAGCTGGTTGTGGACATCTGCTGATGTGCTCCTATTTGTTTTGGCGCAACTGTTAATCTGGTTTCAGTTCTTTTTGTAATGTATAGGTGACTGTAAAGGAGTTGAATTATGTTGCTAAGCTTGACGAAGTAGCTGCATCTCCAAAAGATATCAATCGGAATCTAGTGGTATATTTTTACTACTGCCTATACTTTTGTTTGAATCATTTGTGTGGACTTCTGCTGATTTGCTCCTATTTGTTTTGGCCCAAGCCCCAAGTGTTAATCAGGGTTCAGTTCTTTTTGTAATCAATATGTGATTGTAAATGAGTTGAAATATGTTGCTAAGCTTGGCGAAGTAGGTGCATCTCCCAAAAGATATCAATCGGAATCCAGTAGTATATATTTACTACTGCCTATACTTTTGGTTGAATCATTTGTGATTACTTTACCTATATTTGATACATTTGTCTGACGTTATCTGCTAACGACAATTAAATATTTAAAAGAAATTGATAAATGTTCAAGATGTACTGTGGACACAGGTATACTGTGCCAACTCAAACCCAGACTCCAAATTTTTAATTTTGAAATGTTTTCATGAAAAAGCATTAAAAACTTCAGTGCATTGATTTCAGATACTTGATTGGTTAGCACATATGCCGACTCACATCGAGAGCCAATTCAGGCCCGATTGTTTAGTTCTTACCGTATATACACCTTCGTCTGGCTGAATTTGTTTGGGATGAGGTAACTTTCTTCATTTTATGAATCCCTTAGCAACTTTAAATCCAACTTACGTGAGTCTAAATTTTAAGACGTGATGTGAGCCAACAAAGGTGTGGTCAAGTGGTAGAACTCTTGCCTTGGAATCCCAAGGTCAATGGTTCAAATCCCACCTATGGTATTTCTCCCCACAATTTGTGAGTGAGTGTTTATTTCCTCCCACTTTGGTGAGGAGGTGTTTCTTTCCTTCCACTTTAAAGCGCAGGTGTTTCTTTCCTTCCACTTTGAAGCGCGTGTGGATGTGATGTCGCGTGCTGGTGGAGGTGTCGTTGAAGGCCTGAGCTATATCAGATGTTAATGTACTTGATTAGAGATTCCTATATTAGGATTGTCATGTACTACTTGTATCCACTCATCAAAAAAAAAGTGTAAAAAAAAATTATAAAAAATATGAATAGCAAGTTATTTTTATATTTTCATAAAGGGAAGGGTTCATATAAATAAGCTGGTTTTGAATAAAAAAAATATATCAATTATTGATTTTAAAGATCTAGCGGTTAATAAAAAAACAGTGCTATAAAATAGTGGGTTTTATCTGCTAATCTGGTCCATTGATTAAGTTTCAAAAACGCAAAACATACAGATGGTTAAGACTGAGTAATTGTCCCAAATTTTCTGGTCATTGGCGCGGATGGTCATTAAGGTCAATAAGGAATAACGCTGTTCAAACTTCAAACGGTTCAACAAGTTCAGTATCAAATATGAGATACAGTTATATTTAGTTCCTGATTTGAGGCAGGTTCAACAGACAAATAGTAAATTAAAAACAATGGCAGCTACTGAACACAGGGCAATTACATATCCAACACAGTATCCGGCAGTTAATGTCCCGTGCGCCAGCAGTAACTGGAAGACTGGAAGATGGCAAGACTCCACTATTCAAACCTCTTGATTAGTGACAAATCGTTCAACATCTTCTCTATGGCATCATCATCTTGCGAGCGCCCTTTTGCCTGCAAATTTTGGGATATATTGAACTTTTGATACAAAGATGCAACAAAATAGAAAAGGGAAAAACAAAAATGGCTAATATGAGTTGATGACATAATCTTGGCATTAAATAAAAGGTTTGAACTTATTACATGATTGATGATACCAATAACGTTAATACAAACCCTTTTCCTAATTCTCATAATTTAACTCACATGGCATCAAACAACAACAAAGGGCGACAAGATTTATTTGCTCAAAGCCATTATACATGCATGTTTTCTTTTTACCACTAAACTATAACATAAATGGCATTTTCATTTCTGATAACATCCACAGACAACAACCTTCATAATAAAGTCTAAGCATGCATCAATTACATGAGTTCAGCATCTATTTTGCATCATCACCGTCCACCGGAAGACGTCGACATAACAAATAAAAATAATCAGAAAGTATTTCAATTACCACGAGTCATTATAAATTTATAACGAGTACATACCTTAATTGAAGGTACCATAGCAATGGCCTCCTCTAAAGTCTCAGGGCAAAGATTCCCAAGAACACAAAGCTACGAAAATGAAGGATGATCATAAGCTCAGACAGATTCAATGGAGAACTGAACATTCACAACCACACATATTGAAGTTCAGGAACAGGTACCTCAAATTCAGCCAACTGGTGACGACTCAGGATTCTAAACATCAAATTAAGTCTCACAAAAGCAATACTTCTACGATATTTCAGAAATAAAAACAAAGAGTACATTGAGAAGAAAAAAAAGGGTCTCTCGGCTGATCATTGCGTACTAGTTGATACACAGCATCAAACATAGTTAGAAGGATACTCTCTAACTTGTCTCACAGCATCAGGGTTCTTATATCGGCTGAAGCGCTTCACGTACTGAAGAGATTTCTCAAAAACCCTGTACAAAGTTTGTCAAAAAGCGGAATGTGACCAACAAATAATCATATGGAGATTATAAACACACAATTTTTTCAACATACAAGTGTTCTCTAAGCTCCTAAATAGTCACTCCTCACCGGATCCCCCTCCACACACAAAATTATCCAAACATTTAAATATTTTTAAAAAGCTCATATTCATATACACCCTGATGCGCACCTATTAATACCATTGTTTGCAAACCCAAGATATTTTAAAAATAAAAGGAAAAGGGAAAACTCACTGTGAAACTTGATTCATAGGGTCATCAGCCATCTGCTGAAGCTGCTCGAACTTGTGTTCTAAAATCAAAGCGACTTCACAATTCATCAAGCACTTGGCTTTCAGGAACTCTGCATCACAAATCAAACAATCCAGTCAATCAAAAACAACCGACGACTATGCCTAACCCTAAACCCTAAATTCACAACATACCATTCCACCAGAAAAGGAATCAAATTATCAAAGTCACAACATACCACAGGAATGAAATTACCTTCCCCAATTTTCAGCTCTGCCGCATTCTCCTCCTCTTCCGCCGACATGATTAACGACACGCTCCTCTTGCCAAACTCGCTTCGACGACGATTTCTTAATATCGACGAGTCTAATATACAAATTAGCGAATTCGTATCGAGCCGGTCGATTTATTACACATATTGGCCTGTTCGAACGGTTCAATTGGGTATGTTATGGTTTGATTGGTTTGGCTATGATGATGAATTACTACAGTACCATATGCGTGGAGAAATGAAAGGCACATAAATGGTCACAAAATTCATTAGATAAATATGGTGGATGCAGAGTTTGAACCCTAGACCTCTGAGGAGTTTGTCTGACTCCTCAACCAATGGTTCACCACCCATTGGTGTGTTGACTGGATCTTGATCTTAAATTCAAGTACACAACGTTTCGTCTTTCCGTGTCTTTCCGGTCTAGAGTTTAGAGAGATACGTATACTACATGAATAATTTTTAACATATATAGCTAATATTAAGTACGGATCCTCCCACCAATGGGGTGGTGGTTTATTGGTTGAGGAGTCAGACAAACTCCTCAGAGGGTCCAGGGTTCAAACTTTGTCTCCACCAATGACGTTAAGCGCGTTGATTGGAGTTTATGTACTTGATTTAGCTAACATAGATATGCTGTATGAATAGTCTTGTACTACGTGTATCCACCCATCGAAAAAAGAAAAAAAAGTACGGGCTGTTGACAGTAAGGGAACTCTTAACAACAGACCCCTCCCTAATATTTCCAGAAGGGAACTTTTAACAACAGATCACCATCCTGTTGACAGTAAGTATACGAATTAAGGTGATATGGGCTGTTGAGTTCAAGATTGCTGCCTCGACTATTTGATTACCTTCAGAATTGTTAATTTTTTTTTTCTCTACAGCAGTTTTAGATTTTTTTGTTCGAAGAAAAACGGCACCAGAGGCTTTTCCACGACTTCTAATTCTATTGTTGATTCTCAACTTATCATTGAAGCATATTCCTATTTTTTTAATTTTTTCCTTACAACCAAACACATTTCATTTTCATTTGAAAAATTTCTTTAGGCCCTATTCGGTTTTGGGGGAAAATATAAAAAATAAAAATTAGGACTCCGTTTGGTTGCGGGAAAAAAGTGAGAAAATTTTTTTTAAGAAAAAATGATTTTTTATGAGAAAGTTGTAAGAACAAATTATTCTCATTTTGTCTATTTTTTTTATTTTTTTACCGTACAATCAAACACACATTTTATTTTCACTCAAAATTTTTCTTTAATTTTTCTTTTTCTCTCATTTTCTCCGCAACCAAACGGAGCCTTAATTTTTCCTTTCTTTCTTTTTTTCCATAACTAAACGGAGTCGGAAATACTCGGAGATTTCTATAAACTTGGTATTTAAATGTGATGGATGAATCTTAGATTCCAACCCTGACAACATAGATTGTTTAATGATGTTGTTAACACTAGTCTAACCTTGATGCCACCATTTCAAGGATGGTTCGTTGTTCAATATTTCTTTTTGTAAATATCCTTGATCAGTATAAAATGTTGTTTCAACATATACCCAAATAGTCATTAAAATCGTTAGGTAGGTGAGGGGCTGTTTCCTGGTTTTGGGAACAGATCCGGCCTCCCATCGAGTCCATTAGGTGAGTTATGATGACTAGGAGGGGAAGGAGGATGCGCTGTTTTGGAAGAATGGGTGATAGGAGGCGAGTTTGAAGTCGAGTGCCATGAAGATGGATAGGATGACGAAGGAGAGTAGGACTGGATTGCCAGCATTCTTTGGTCTAATAAACTCATAGTTGCCGACCGAGAGAATCTTGGCATCTGATGATGTGTATACTGTTGCTGATCACCTCTACATGAATGGGTCTGCTCGGAGGAGCTCCCGCTATCAATGGATGATGCAGCAGCAGGATAGAAGCTGCTGATGTATTGAAGACCATGATCTATCACCACATGGGGGGCTGTAACAGTAGGAGAGGCCTGCTGAGGTCTGAGACTGACATTTTCAGGGAAGTTGAGCTTAGCCTTGTTCCCACGGAAGCCCAAGGCAGTCACATCGTATGCTCTAGCAGCAGCTTCAGCTGTGTCGAATGTGCCTAACCACAATCTAGTTGCTTTATACGGGTCACGTATCTCAGCTGCCCATTTTCCCCATGGCCTCTGCCTCACTCCTCTGTATCGTCTCCTCTCCCCTGGATAACTTGGATTGACTATCTCCGCGTTGACGTATGTCGGAAACAATGCTGTCTCATTTGCACCGCTACCCATTTTTATGCTAGTGCTCGATGATTCTGTAGTGATTGGTCAAAACAGATGAAACATGTGACCATCAAGAAACTACCGAACTACAAGGTGGTGCAGAAAATTACCTGTCGTGGCATGTGATACTAATGCTGATTCCGCCACATAAGTAAGCTCATCTAAAGCTCGGAAATGATCATCTCCTCCTGAAGCATCTTGGCGGCCCCGTTTCTGGCTACCACTGATTGATGGAGGAGTTAAGTAACTACCTCCAGCCCCATGACCAGAAACCACATTCGTCAAAGCGGAAACCATAGCTGACATCTCCTGCTGCCGATTGAATTCCATAAAAACTCCCCAGTCTCTTAATGCATCTTCTTCCGTCTCGTGAGCATCTTTTTGATCACTGCTCTCATCTTCAATCTCTGCCTTTTTGCTGCTTTCGTGTCTGTTCGCCACTTTCGAATACAAAGAAAATCCAGAGGTGGAGAAGATCAGTATGCACACGTTAGTTATCCGTAGGGCAGCAGCTTCAAGGCGAGTCCACAAAATGAAACAGACGCAAACCTCAACACAGAACCAATTCAGAATCTCAATGGCAAGAGCAGAGAAGTACGTCGAACTTGAAAACCAATGGAACATTAATATATGTCCAAAAAACGGTGAAAAGTGAGGTGGGTGATGATATGGGGAGGTGTGTGAACGTGAGGGCTGTGGTCAGCTTCCAGAGCGAAAGCGGCACAGAGGCTATGGGATTTAAAATTTAAAATCAGTCGGTGTTGGGAGTCTTTGATTGGGTGGGTGGCAAACAAACGCCGACATGCAAGTAGGCAAATCAAAAGTGTCCGAGTTCCTAAAGGTTGACTGAGATGGTGGTCGCCGTTGACTGATATACATTTGCACTCGTGAGGAACCCCAAAAGAAAGAAAAAGAACAAATGAACTACTAGCCGGGCATAGTGATTTGTATAGTACTAGCCGCCACATACACTAGTATTGAAAAGCAACTACAACACAGAGTTGACTGAGGATGTTGCCAATTGCGAATTCCATTTTGGATGGTCAAAACAAAGACTTCCATAAACTGATGAAGGATACGTGAAAGAGAATGAAAATGAGAGTGAAATTATTGTTTCAACCAAGCTTATAGAGAGTGTTAAATCAACTATAAAGTAAATTGACACAAATATTGATTATCCAGTTCGGGCTTAGTCTAAGGGGCTTGCCTCAAGCGCACTGAAAACAATTCAATAATGGAAAAACTCTTACACCACACTTACAACAAGTAATGTTCGAGCTAAGAATTTTCTAGTGAAAAGGATCTGAAGCAACCTTAATGCTCAGATTCAAGACCACGTCTTAATATACATCAATTCAGACCCGGTCTGTATTATTCTACTTATGTGAACTCCATCTCTGTCAACACAAATCAGTCTGTGGCCGCTTTGATAAACTTGTAGTCTTGACGTGAAGAATAGAACGGCCGGCTTTGAGGATCTTTGGTCGATGATAATATGTGTTTTGCTTTTTGGAATTTCCACGAAGATGAAAATCAATGCATATTTATACTCGCACAGTTACTTAATCGATAAGACATCTGATTCACTTTCAAACTTGATTTACTTTGATTTTCATCTTGATAATCATCCGAGATATGAGATTGCCTTTTGAAAATTATTTTGGCATTGAATTAATCTTATTTAATTCGAATATTTGTTATGCTCCAAATCGTCATATAATCGAATTTTTATCTACTTGACAAAGATAAAGATACATGCTCCACACTGGATAATTCAGGTTGCTATTTCACTTTCCAAATATTGCTTTGAATAATGATTTCGCAATATTCTTGATTTCTTAATAATATTTCTAGCAATATTACCGATTGATTAAATAATATTTTAAATTGATAATATTCGGATCTTTATAAAAAGATTCATACTCCACGTTGGACGATGATGACGCACATGTATGATAAGTCTTTCTCAGTCTGCTGTCTCATGCAAGATATAACTCTATGGTGAGTCTGCATTGATACACTCATCTTCATCAATCATTCATAATCAGCTTGACCAAAATATTATCACACCAGAACACTAAGATCCACAATGCTGACAGATGGAGCTTAAATGTAGCATTAGAGAGACAAACTATTCTCTTACTTTATTGCACATGTAGCGTGTCGTCACCGGACTGTTAGGGTGTATTTCCAGAAACAATCATATAATTCAGCTATCCATAAGCCAAGCAATCCCCACGGTTTGATCGATGAAGGGGATACCATCCATCGATCCTCTGTCTCACTAGTCTTTTCCTGCATGCATATTTAGAAAAATTGCAACGCCTGGAGTATGATAACTTTGTATGCAGACTCTAGACTGACACACTATTAAATAACTTGACGCAGCAGTTGTATCTACAGTGAATTTGATATATCATTAGCTTCAGCTGCCGAGACCGATCTCAAACGATACATTCCAGTTCTCAGCCATAGGACTTCCTACCACCTTCGGTCTCCACTTGCGTTACTTTCTTCACAACTTCACCACCCCAGCCTCTTATACTTCGTTTTCTTTCACGTTGGCCGCTGCAGCCTGGAGTCTGGTGGGTTTAGTTGCACATCCACCCATTACTGCTCTCACCTTAATAGCTTGGAGAGGGTGAGTGGTGTTGATGCTTCATGTAGAAACTAGCTAGAAAGAGCCTTCTGCTCAAGTCTGTGTTTTTTAATAATTGGAGCTGTCAGCTCTGAGAGCACTCTTGTATATCACAATCTGGATTTGCCTTTATTGAATGATTGCTGTTTGCACTAGTAATGAAAAAATGGGATGACAACATTCGGGAAATGCTTGGAAGTGACCCCCACACCAGTGATCTTCATGCCTTGTTCCTTTTGCTGAATTTTATACCAACAAACTGTAAAAGCAGGACGCTGAGATTGAATTTCGCAATGCTTCCTGATCCTGATTTTGATCGATGATGTCAAATACAACTTGTTTGATATGTCCTTGTCCATTTGATTCTTGTACTTGTGTACCTCATTAAAAAAACTTATTTTCCAAAATATCATCAAATTGCTGACTTGGCTAATCTTTGTCAGATCGGAAGCACACATCATAGATTCCCGCTGCCATGCGGACCAAACTAGGTTGGCCGAGGTACCGT
>JAWWMW010001839.1:169261-182670 GCA_035048345.1 Echeveria elegans | reverse complement strand
GTGCTGTATGCAGTTATGTATACATTTGATTCCCTTTGATTGGGAAATTGTAATAATAATAAAAAAAACTACTAAGTACTAGGAGTAATAAAGATCAGGACACTAGTTTTGTCAAACAAGGGTTGTTTCAATGAGCTGTGGCCTGTTATTTTTAAGGTGTCCATTCTAATTTTCCTATAAGAATTAAGAACCACTTGTATAGCTGGATCAATGAGGAAGTGGTCAACTTTGGGAATTGCTAAGTCAATTGATTTTATTCAGATTTCTCTGCTAGAGAAAGGTTCTTTGAGGATTATAAATTTATCTAAGTACGGAAGGATCAAATTTCAACAATTGATTTTGATTAAATTCATAGTTGAGATTGATAACTTTACGATCTCAATCACCTCGTATTTTGTGTCCACCTCGTGTTTTGTGCTATTTCATTTTCTATTTTAATTTAAAAAATATTTTAATCCCAACCATTAATTTAATCAAAATCAGTAGTTGAGATTTAATCCTTTTATCCTTAGATAATTTGGGCTCTCCAAAAAACTCTTCTCCAACAAACTATACATGATGAATGTTCATATAAAATAATGACATGATACAGATGGGGCGGTTTGGTGGGCACATTGGTGACAGTGAGAACTCTAGGGGCTATAAAATGACAGTGAGAACCTAGGGGCTACAAGGCTTCATTTTTTGTTACAAGGGCATGGCCGAAGACACTAACCTAAAGGAGATGCTGGACAAGTTTAAACAGTTGCTTATGCAGGATGCTCAACAGAAAGGGGCAAAAAGCTTGAGAATAGAGTAACTATGACGTGTGCGGAGAACTGCACTCAATCATATATAAAGACAGAACTAGAGAAGTCATGAACTATAGAAAAACTACGTACTGGTATTCTATTCACATTAGTCCAATGGGAGGAGCACAGCCTTAAAGTTGAAGTTGAATAATAATACTCTACATTCCTAAATATAGAGTAAAACCAAGGCTTCCTGGAACTCCTAAAATTGATTCGATCCCTTGTCACTAAAGAAACAGAAGATAACGGGTAGACATGAACAAGCTGACTAGTAGTAAAGTACGACGTCAGTTAAAATTTTCTTTAAGAGTCATCTAAGGTTGAGATAGGTTCAAAACTACCTAACATCCCCACCCGGAATGCAATAGTTAACTGGAAGAATTACGAACATATCTTACAGATTGCCCTTGCAGGAATTCATGTGTTCATTGTGGACTTGAATTTCCTTGCTTGCAAGAAATAACAAACCATCACCATCCAAGAAGGCAAAAGAGATCCTCACAGAGAAACCAAGTTTTAGGCTTCCCTCTCTCAACAGAGAAAGATGCTACTAGAGGGATAGTTCCGTACACTAGTCCACCTGCTGGTAGTTGGCAGTGTCTATACACTGTAAATAACAATGCAAATGGCTACTTCCGTCCATCCACGAGTCACCGCCAACTGTTCAAACACCGGAGAAGGCATTTAAAAAAAGAAAACGATCATTGGTAGTTCAGCAGCACAGCAAAGGGAAACAGAATGTTTTAACAATCTCTATTTTTATGTCTAGTGTTACGTCATGCAAAAGGTAGACAACATCTTGAACCCAATAAAAAAACTTGACATATTGTTCCATTAGAATAAGACCAGACTGATAACGTGCAAGTCACCATTATCTGCATAGCTTCATTTAAGCAACATGCCTACACCATTCCCCAATAACAGAACTCAAACAGGACAGCGAAGAAAATTTATCAGGTTCAAAAATCAATATGAGAGCATCTGAGCAAGGAGTTCCTTTCCTGCGGGATGAAACAGGAAGAGAAACAGATGATAGGAACATTATTCAACAAGCAATAAGCCAAACCTTTGAAAGCACGTCTCATTTGGCCAATTTGCTTCCAACAGGAACCGTCATAGCTTTCAAACTTCTTTCGCCCATCCTTTCGACAGGAGGCGACTGTGATCCCACAACTCGATTCATGACAATGTCCCTTGTGGCAGTATGTGCTCTGTCTTGTTTTCTACAATGCTTCACCGACAGCTTCAACGACGATGGCGGAAAAGTGTGTTACGGATTCGCTACTGTTCGTGGGTTGTGGGTTATTGATGGGTCAACTATCCTTCCCGCATCAGTCGCTGGAAATTACAGGCTTCATTTTATAGACTTCTTGCACGCCTTTACCTCAGTACTGGTATTTGCAGCTATTGCTTTATTTGACAGAAATGTGGTGAATTGCTTCTACCCTTCACCCTCTAAGGAAACCAATGAGGTTCTAACGGGCCTGCCGATCGGGATAGGTGTTCTTTGCAGCATGGTGTTTGTCACATTTCCCTCAAAGCGCCGCGGAATCGGCTTCCCCATATCGCCAGATCTTAATAGACGACTGGCATCTTCTATATGAATGTTAACTGCAACATTTACCTACTGAGAGAATTTCATTGGATTGTAATAACATGTACTTTCAAATGTGTATGAATTGCATGTTGTAAATATACACCGAACGGTTATTGTTAAGGTTTACTTTCTCAGAATAACACTGTTTTTATTAATTTCAATCAGCAAAAATCAAACATGTCACATGCACTCTGAGCAAGCCATGAAGTTCTGAACACGTCAAATAGTAAAGTGGTGATGGTACATGAAATAGGGGATCAAGCCATGTATAGGCGCCCTGGTGAGAGTATTTTTTGTACTTTAAAGAGGTCATTTACATAGGTAGCTTCTTCATCCATCGAGTCTTTCTTGTTGATGGCTGAATCTATAAATTCTGTAATTTTGAGGTGCACAAGTCCAACATGGAGCGGAAGCAAGAAAGAAGTAGCGCATCTTGTTTCACTAGAGGTTCTAAGAGTTTTTGCCAATCGGGCAAGGGATTTGCTTCTTCTCGTCTTCTATCTTGAGACAAAACTTATTACTTTGGCCGATGAATTTTTGTTACGAAACGATTCTGTTTATTTTCATTTGTACTTGAGTTTTTCACAGAAATTCATTTAATCTGAGAAACCTTAAAATAATCAAATCTCAAACTTTGAATCAGAAGCTAAAACTGAAAAGAACAAACGGACGAAAAAGTTTCAAACTTTATTTAATCTCAAAAGCGTTTATAACACGCCCCAGGTTCAAAGATTCAACCTTTATTTATAATTTTTTTTGTATGAATGTATGTACTATGTGTATATATCTGAGTGGAACAATAAATACAAGATTTTTCGCACGAACCCTATTTTTTGTTGTTGTAGTTTTTGTTGTTAATAAAGTATAGATTTTTAAATTTTTTGTCAATTAATTTGATTCGTTAAATGGGTATTTACTAGTTGTAATTTTCCATGATTTGATTCTGCGTTGGACCGTGCATTGCGAGGAATTTGTTAATTTGGGGATCGAAGGGTGTTGTTGTTGTCTTTCTTCTTCTCTTTTTGTTGAAACCCTAGTTTTTTATTTGGGGGTGTCGGCGATTTTGGATCGCGGCGATTGAATTGGATTGGATGATGGAGTCCGGGTCGGAAGGAGAAGAGAATCATCAATTTGGGATTGAGCAGCAGAGCAAACCTAAGCGGCAGATGAAGACGCCCTTTCAGCTCGAAACCCTAGAAAGAGCCTATTCAGGTTTGTTTGATGTTGTTTATACTTTAAATGTTGGCTGGAGATCAAAGTATTGATTTTTTTTTATGTTGATTGATTGATTTTGATCAGAGGATATGTATCCATCCGAAGTGGTGCGGATGGAGCTTTCGGAGAAATTGAACTTGACGGATAGGCAGTTGCAGATGTGGTTTTGTCATAGGAGATTGAAGGACAAGAAAGGAGGGAGAGGAGGTGGTCCATCTACTCCGGCTAAAAAGGGTAAAAAGGTGGTAGCGGAACAGATGGATGTAGAACGTATGGATGTGGGGGATCAGTACAGTGAGCAGGGTTCGGGGTCTGGTCCGGATTCAGATATGGAGTCTAGCCCCATGAGTTATAGAGAAGGTCAAAATGCGGGTTCCCAGAGGTATGGCGGTAGTCAGTGGGAAGAAGATTTTGGGAGTATTGTTGCTGCGGTGGAGCGACAGTTAGGAGAGACGTTGCCGGAGGATGGACCTATCCTTGGGATTGAGTTTGACTCTCCACCTCCAGGCGCTTTCATTAATCCTCCTGGTATGTGCGACATGTGAATGCAAGCCCTTATGTATTAACTTGACGTTAGCTTGATCCGCATCTACAACATAAAATGGCTGTTACCGTTTTTAAGTTAACTGTATACAGATGCTATTCTTTAGATTATTGTCAGTAATCAAATTGTATTGGGGCGTGGTAGTGCGCTTTTTTGTATCTTGACCAGCGGAGGCTAACTTGCTTTGATAATACTGAACAGAGTTTCGACTGAGGCAACGACGTTATGATAGTCCAGTTGAAACACAAGTGCATAGGCATGGTGGAAACCGATCGAAGAAAGTGAGTACTTATTTCACTGAGATATGCATATCAGTTATGATTGAAGATTATGAATCACTGCCTAACTCGACAGCGCAGTTTTTACTTTTAAATGTTTTACTTCTCATTAGTTTCATGATTTTTATTGTTATATTTTGCACAACATTTTGGACAGTGAAATTCTTGCTTCAGTTGATTGAGGCACTAATGGCTTTGAAATGTGTTAACATCCTCTGTATAGTCCTTTGCTGCGAGTGCCTGCGTGGAAGCTGAAGAGTTTTATGATATTCCATTTGAGGGTAGAAGCTCAAGCATCCTACCTCATGACCAAAAGCGTTCGGACTTTTATGGTGTCCAAGGTCACTCAATGAAACGGAAAAATGGAAAGCAAGGACGTACGATGTCACCAGCTGCAATGGACTATGAATTCACCGTTGCTCGGAGGGACAAGTTTATCGACGCTGAAACAGATAATATGTTTGATGGGCAGACGAGCTATGGATCTGAAACTCATCAAGCAGTATCCGGAGGCAAAAATCTGGATGTAGATGTTTTAAAGAAGGATCGGAAGCGAAAGGTTTTACCTCTTAACAGAATTCAGCGTCTTGAATTTTACAGTTACGGGAACACTGACGCTTGTGTTGTACAGGCTGAAGATATTAAGGCCCCAAGGGAAGCAGATGAAAAGAGGATCCGCAAAGAGCTTGAGAAGCAAGAGATTTTGAGGCAGAAGGTACCTCATCCTGTGAAAAAATTTCAGCTCTCAGTTTCTTGTTAACTTTCGTAAGCTAATAGTATGGCTTCTTATATTTAGAGAGAGGAACAGCTAAGAAAAGAAATGGAGAAAGTGGACCGCGAGAGAAAGAAAGAAGAGGAGAGATTGATGCGTGAAAAGCAACGAGAGGAGGAACGAATCTTACGTGAACAGAAACGAGAGCTTGAGCGTAGAGAAAAGTTTATGCAAAGGGAATCACTGAAAGTAAGCAGTCAGGTTTATTCTAAAAATAATTTGTATTGATATATGAGATACTCATTTTTTATATTGTTTTCCTATTTCCATTGATCCATTAAGGCTGAAAGGCTGAGGCAAAAAGAAGAGCTTCGGAAAGAGAGGGAAGTTATACGTGTCAAAGCTGCAATGGAGAAGGCAACTGCACGGCGTATTATTAGGGAATCCATGGGTCTTATTGAGGATGAACGGTTGGAATTGATGGAATTAGTTGTTTCAAGCAAAGGGTTGGAATCAATAACATCCCTTGATTATGATTCTTTGCAAAATCTTGAATCTTTCAGAGGTACGTACAAACTTCCAGAACTGAGGCACCACTTGTTTTTTGAAACTGGCTAATGTTTTCTTAGACTACTAACTTCAGTTTATGTTGACAAATTATTGAAATTGATAACCATCCTTGATTTTTGTATCACAGATTCATTGATAGAATATCCTCCTAAGTCCGTGCAACTGAAGAAGCCATTTGGAGTTCAGCCTTGGGCCGATTCGGATGAAAACATTGGCAACCTTCTAATGGTATACTTCGCCAGCCTCGTTTATATGCCTAATTGTCGAATTCCTCTATTGGGGTTTTAGTAATGTTCACACATTTTACTATGTTTCAGGTATGGAGGTTTTTCAGTACTTTCGCTGATATTCTTGAGCTTTGGCCTTTTACCATCGATGAGTTTGTTCAAGCTTTCCATGACTACGTGAGTGATTTAGGGGATTTTGATTTTAAATATAAACATATGGTCTCTTTGTTTCTCAAGTCAGTCCCCTTGGTACTTGGATTTAAACAATACATATTCTCCAGGACTCAAGGTTATTGGGAGAAATGCATGTTGCGCTACTGAAATTGATACTAAAAGATATTGAAGATTCAGCAAAGGCATCCCAAATGGCATCAGGATCAAGCCAAGCGGCCACTGTCAGTCCAGAAGGCGGGCACCCTCATATTGTTGAAGGGGTAAGACTCAGTTTGTGATTTAAGTTATGTCATATGTTGGCTATGAAAAAATTCATATCAGTTAATTACTTGTTATCTTTGCATTTTATACCAGGTGTATGCTTGGGGTTTTGACTTACATAATTGGAAGCAACATTTGAATGCTTTAACTTGGCCTGAAACACTACGGCAGCTCGCACTCTCTGCCGGGTTCGGTCCGAAGTTGAAGAAGAAGACTCTCAAAGTGGAATCATTGGACGACATTAAGGAGGTATGACTGAACCTTTCTTTCTGATTATTTGAGGATGATAGCAAGTGAAGGTTTGCAGATTGTCATATAGTGCCCTGATTACGCCGATTACGCTGGTCCAATTCAATGCAGTCTAAAGGATCTGAAGACGTTGTTTCTATTTTACGAAATGGATCTGCTGCCCAAAATGCTATCGTAAAGATGCAACATAGGGGCCTTGCGCTCCCTCGAAAGTCACGGCATCGTCTTACACCCGGAACTGTGAAATTTGCTGCCTTCCATATACTCTCATGCGAAGGGAGCAATGGCCTGACAATAACTGAACTTGCTGAGCGGATTCAGGTAATATTAAACTTTAAAACTTAGTTAAAATTTCATATTCCAGTTTACTAGATAGGTTATTATATTTTCTTTTTCTTTTTTAAGAAATATGGTCTTAGGGACCTATCTTCAAGCAAGAAGCCAGAAGCATCAATAGGTGTCGCATTGACAAGAGATACAACACTCTTTGAAAGAGTAGCGCCTTCGACCTATTGTGTGCGCCCTGCATACAGGAAGGATCCTGCTGATGCAGAATCTGTTCTTGCAGCAGCTAGAGAGAAACTTCAGGCTCTGGGTAATACAATTTTACATGTGGAAGATGTGGATGGTTTAGAACGAGATGAAGATTTTGAATGTGATGGTGCTGCGGATAAAGTGGATGAGCTCGGCACTCCATCACTAGCTAAAGATACTGTGATGTCTTTTGATGATGAACCTGGATGCTTAGGAAACGGAAACGATAATTCTAGTGATGACGGTGTGATAACTATCCGTAGCGAACTTGACAAGGAGTCGTCACTTATCTCGAGCAACGGTGCGGATATAAATGGTCATGGGACAAGCACTGAGTTGGAAGTTGCCGGGATGGACACGCATCTAAGAAATCTTGATGAAGAAAGCCTTGAGGTGGATGAAAGCCGGTCTTGGGAATCATGGGTTCAAGGACTTGCAGAAGGTGATTATTCCGCTCTTAGCGTAGAAGAGCGCCTCAATGCTCTTGTTGCCTTGATAGGACTCGCAAACGAAGGAAATACCATACGAGCTGTCCTTGAGGTAATTAATTTTTTTGAAATTTCGGGATCAGATTAGTTTATTCATGTTATCGATGAATTTTAGCCATGATAATGTTGCTGAATAATGCATTACGTTTCTTACATCAGGCTCGTCTGGAAGCGGCAAATGCCCTAAAAAAGCAAATGTGGGCAGAAGCCGAGATGGATTTGAAACGTACCAGAGATGGAATAGCAATGAAAAATCAGAAATATGACATTGATGTGAAGCCTGGAATTGGCGGCCTCCAAAGTTCTATGCTGGTGGACGAGACCACTGAAGAACAAAAATCATTAGCTGGTGGGTTTCTCAATGGAAATGGCTCATCGATTCAAGAAGCCTTCACTGGTGCAGAGTTTGCATCCGAGCAACACAAATACGCTGTTGAAAAATCACGGATTCAACTCAAGTCCTTTATCTCGTTCAGAGCTGAAGAGTTGTATGCATATAGGCATTTGCCTCTTGGTCAAGATCGTAGGCATAATCGATACTGGCAATTCATTACATCCGCTTCGAAATATGATCCTGGTACTGGGAGAATCTTTGTTGAATCACAAGATGGGCATTGGAGGTTAATTGACACTGCTGAGGTATGTCATTCAGAATTAGCTGTTGTGTAATTTCTGGTCTCACAAGTCACATATTAGAATTTCGCAGCTTGCTAATCAGACTTAATATTTCATACAGACATTTGATGCTCTTTTGTCATCTTTGGATACTCGAGGAGTTAGAGAATCAAATTTGCACTACATGCTGCAAAAGATCGAATCATCGTTCAAGGGAAATCTTGAGACAAAGTCATTGATTATGACCCTAGGATTCAATAATGATCGTGTTAGTGACTCAACAGATGTAAATTCCGGCCCTGATTGTCCATCTGATGGTGATAGTCCTAGAAGCATGATTTGTGGATCAGCTGGTAGTCCCGAATGCTCCTCGTCATTTCACATCGAGCTTAGTAGAAATTCATCTGAGAAAATATCAGCCTTCCGGAAATATTTGGAGTTTGAGAAATGGATGTGGAAGGAATGTTTTGAATTAACTACAGTACGGAACATGAAATTTCAGGAACAGAGATGTGACCCACTTCTAGAACTTTGTGATATCTGTCACGACACATATTTATTTGAGGATCGTCAGTCTCACTCTTGCCTTCAAAAGACCGGGGAGTCTGATGATATGGATGAATGTGGCGGTACTGTGGAGGCCGCAGAGCCTAAGAAGTTCCTGTTTCAATATTCCCATCTCCCATTTGGCGTCAGGCTGCTTAAAGGTCTCCTCGCGCACCTTGAGGTAAGAGAACTCTGAGACATCCTTGTTTCCTAAATAATCTGCTCTCCTATTTTACATCTTTGTTCAAATACTAGTTGAAATATGGAAGCTCTGCCCACTAATGTACTTAATGGAGTAAATCTAACTGTGTTTATATGAAACGTCAGTCATTTACCCCAGCGGAAGCTCTTCAATACTTTTGGGAAGGTGAGCATAGGAAGGCATGGGGTATGAAGTTACACGTATCATCCACAGTGAAGGATTTATTCAAGGTGTGAGGCTTTATCTTGATTATTGTTTATAAGCATCCGTTTGAAAGGCATTTCGAGTTCCGAAATTCAGATTGCGATTGTTTTTCTAGATTACAAAAAAAAAAATCTTGTTGGACCTGGGTAGTGTTGCATTTTTTTGTAACTAAACAAACTCCCTTCGTGCAGGTTTTGACTTGTTTGGAAGCGGCCATTAGGCGAGAGTGTGTTTCAACAAACTTCAGAACAACGCACGAGATTTTAGATGCTTATTCCTTGTTCGAACATAAGCTATATAATTTCTCTTCCCCCGACACATTTCCTGATCTTCCATGGGTACCGCAAAATACAGCTGCTGTAGCTCTCAGGCTTTTGGAATTTGAAGCTTCTATCTTGCTCCCTCCTGACGAGGATGAGGATCCATTTGAATACCGGGAGATGCCGGTTTCTGTTGCAACTGTAAGTTGAGATTTACTCTTACTTCCTAAAAGACAATTGGTCAAAATGCATTCGATTGCAATCATATTGCTCAACTGTTGCTTTTGTTGTACAGGGACCACTGTCAAGGTATACCTCTCCCTCCACTAATCACATTGTTAAATTGTCAGAGGCACATCAAAAGCACCCTGCTGGTGAAGTTTTTGCTTCAGGCAGTAAATATCTGGACTCTCCGACCGAGAACTGCTCTGGAAAAGCACGGCGTCTTGGACCTGGTGGGAAGTTGCAGAAACCGTCATCCCGTTCCAGTATACCAAAAGCCAGTCATCCTTGTGATTCGACAGCAGACAACACTTCCAAGCTTGATAAATTTGGAACACGAAGCGAAATATCAGGATGGGGAAACAGAATAGTTAGAGGAAAAAGAACAGTAAAAGGTGCAGTCAAGGAAACTCATTCCAGCCATCATCTCGAACAAAACAGGAAACCGCCAAGATTTGAGCACAGTCATCAAAACATGCAAGTGCATGAGCATTCACCTGAAAATAGCAACAATGCTGAATCTGATGATGGAGATGACGATTCTTATTCCAATACATCAGAAACTGAGCGTGAGAATTGGGGTCTTAATTTTCGCCCAGTTTCTGATAAACTAGATGAATCATCATCTAGCGGAGAAGAAGAAGAAGACATCAACAATGACTCGAGCGGCATTGATGCCAAAGAGGCACAGTTTTTTCAAGATGTAAATAGTAATGAACATGGCAAGTTTAACAATTTCATCGGCGAGGACTCAGAATCAGGTGACGACGACGGAGATTGAACTGAAGCATTTACCATAGGCAAAAAGTAGAGGTATGCTACATGACTAAGGGACTTGTAGCTTCCGGCATTTTTTTTTTGTTAGGCAACATCATTATTCATGGTATACCTTGGATGGAGTCCATTCTTATGCGCCATTAGAAATCGAATGGTGAAAAGTGTGAAAGGCAGTCGGTCCTCTGATGGCTACACATATACAGATTAATATGAAACATTACGAGAGAGAGAGAGAGAGAGAAACGCGAAGATGGGTATTATATGATGATACACGTGAACATTTTTTTTTTCCTTTCATGATGGATTAATATAATATATACACTACGTTTCATGTATTTAGAGTTGCAAGTTGCAACAGTGCATTTGTAGAGGCAGCTGCATCACCGTTTTCCGTTTAATAATTTTCAAAAATGGCCTTTACGGAATGAGTCTGATTTCGGTTCAATTTTTTATTTAATTTGAGAATTCACAGGAAGAAAAAGTAGTTTCACTTGCTTCTTGTGGAAAAAAAAATGGCATCATAATCTGGCTACGGATTGCATCAATCTCAATCCCCAAAATGTGAAGATTTTTTTTTTGTTGAGCGCCGCAAATCACGCAGCGACTTAAAATGGAGAACAGAAAGGCTATCGAATTGATATTGTCAACTACTTTCGTTCCACGACTTAATCGAATCATCATGCCTGTCCCCAACATTATTTCTTGCAATTCACAATCTTTACCTAATCCTCGTCTCCCCGCAATTCCTCAAAATATACAATCCCTGTCCATTTCCTTTTGAGTTCTTTTGTCTACTTATTCATTGATCAGGCAAAAGCAAGGTGTGGATCCCGTGAGAATTATGAACAACGGTGACCACTAAATTTCAGTCATCCTAACTTTGAATCAACTATGCCGATCAAACTCAAATCGTTTGTCTATAGTTCAATAAGGAAGAAAAAGGATGTGTAGTTTTTGTTACTAGTGAACTATAAATTACTTGGGTGAACTATAAGAAGAATGTGTCAAATATGAACGGTTGAATATTGTATATCATTAATTATCTACCTTTTGAACTATAATCTAACCAGATGAATTATAGAATGCATTCACTAACTGTCTTGTCGTTTTTGTGGTTCATGAGTTATAAATTTCTTCTCGAAATTTGGAGCAGAAGGAACGCGGCCAAAAACGTCTGTTTGGGTTTGGCCTTTGGGTGTGCATGATTGGAATGGTTGATGCGCGATGAAGACTTGGATTCGGTTGTTGTCCGCATAGTTGCATTGGTTGATTGATTGCTTCTGGGATTTTAGACGGATGGAAGCCGGTGGGTGAAGAATTAATGGAGATGGATCTGGTGGGTTTTTTTTAGGGTCGGCGGCGGCTTCAGTAGCTGAGGATGGGTCAATTTGTTCCAGATCGTTTTGAATTTTGCGAGGGCTGGACTTGCCTTAGGAGGTGATGACTTTGAAATAAACACAATTGAAATTGTCGTTGGACAACTGGTGTGCAGCGGAAGATAACTCAGGAAAGGGATCTGACGGAGGCGTTGGCCTTTCCGTCAGAGATAAACTGACTCTGATACCATCTTAGAAAATAGAATGAAATGGATTGATAAACTGACTGGTTGGACAGAACCAGGGGAAGAGAGGGACAGCTCTCTGTCACTATATACAGATACATATGTGAGGGTATAAATAATATAATTCTAACCTATAGACTAATACTAAATGTTAGAATAATTACTATACTAAATATAAACCTAATAATGACCTATATTAAATGCTACGTAATTAATGAAAATATTTAATCCTAACATTACGGATCCCGAACCCATCCCTCAACATCATCAAATATTAAAACACATCTTCTTAAAAATATTGGGATTAAACTTCTTGCTTGTATAGATCTCGTCAACTGGGCTCCCGTACCCTTTGTTAAGATTCAGAAATTTTCTTGGTTAACCGAGCAAATCCAACCATCTTGTAGGCGCTCAAGTATTCCATCTGGTGAATGATTAGCTTTGGCAGATTTATGTTTTCCTTTGTTAGCAACTTATCCAAGATTAGGACATCCTCAAGCTGAACAAAACTGGTCTTTGACTTTGCAAGAAGTTTAGCTTGTGCAGGATCTTGACCTTCATGGGCATGTACTTGGTTGGCACCTTCTCAGGTTTAGTAGTTCCACATAATCTCATACTGATCTTCCTCACCGGTTGGCAACTATCCCTTTGTGAACTGGTCATACCCTGCATGGGGAATCTTCAGAATATGAGACAAGTCCATGCTGAAGATCTGTAAGTCCTCACCCTAAACTTGAAGTTCTTTGGATATATCACAACAAAACTCTAAGACTATCGTTGAACTGACCATCTCCTCAGTCTTAAATAAGTTTTCCAACTTTTGGGCCTCAATTAACTCATAGACCCCATCAAATAGTTGATCCTCAAACAACTGCTTGGTACACACCAGTTCCTCTAAAGTCTCCTTTTGTGGTGTCTTCAGCTTCTTTGACACTGAATGAGTAGTTTCATTTCATCACCTTCTCAGAACCTCCCAGGTTCACATCCTCCACCTCTGTGGCCTAATTGCTAGCCTCTTCAGCAACCTCAACAATAAGGTTCCCTCCTGAACCTTCACTTGCAACAACTACCTCCTTAACTCTATAACATCGACCTCAATCACATTTTGTCCCCTCCAGCAATTGTCTCGTTAACTATCTCATTCTCAGCATCTGGCCTGGCGTCTGATGCTTTAAATCTTATTTTTGAAACTGGACTGATGAGCCGTATTTATACGTTCATCTAACGGCTTTAACCCATATGTTTTAGTACATTTGTATATTCAAAATTACTCGTTTCGTGTAGTTTTGTATTTCAGATGTACGAAAACAGATATAAAAGAAACAGAGCTTAAAAGCGTCGATTTGGCATTAATTGAGAATAAGGGCAGAATGACCTTCCAC
>JAWWMW010001839.1:144648-159720 GCA_035048345.1 Echeveria elegans | reverse complement strand
ATACAATTAAAACTTGTCAAATATACGGTCACATACATTTAAATAAAGTCATATACAAACAAATACGGACAAATACGAAATAATAGGAACAAATACGTGTGGATGGCATGGTGTAAATAAAAGTATGGGGAGGGAGATTTTTGTAAAATGAAGTTTTGTTTTGTCTTTATCATTATTTTGTTTATTATCCTATGATCTTTAGCGACGAAAACCAGAGCTTTAGCGACGAATTTTTTCGTGGGTGTTTGTGTGTTGAGGATGTTATTCTTATATATATAGATATTGTGCCATTGCTTATTCAGGATGTGTTTCTTGTTTTACCAATTTCACGTTGTTAAATATGTGGTTGCATTTGCAGCATCTATGTCTTTAGTAGCAATTTTCGAAGGTTGTTTGTATAGACGTCCATAAAATGATGTGATGGTCTATGTATAGTAATTTTTCTAGCATTTTGTTCCTATGCAGCCGGGTTTGTGGCAATCCACATGGATTAATTAGGAAGTATGGACTTATGTGCTGTAGACAGTGCTTCCTTAGCAATGCTAAGGAGATTAGATTCATCAAGGTTTACGCTACTATCACCTTCATTTAGCGTTATTAAGTCATGATCTTGGGGTGCTAATTTCTCAACCTTTCTTCCTTGTGCAGTACCGCTAATTGTACTAAGGTAAGGTTCGACTCTAGTGGTTGTAGCACGAACGACCTCTGGAGGGGATCATTCTCAATAGCTGTGAAGAAAAAAAACTTCCTTTTTTGTTTGATTTAGTTTCTCTTGAGGATAAAGACTCTTTGTCGAATGACATCATAATCGGATATTTCTTCAAAGTCCTGCAATTTTTTCATGATCTATTTTCTCTTTGCCTGCTTTTTTGAAGAGTATTATTTAAATATCCTATGTTCGAACACATTTAGATTGTTCTGGTTGTGGTCGTATAGTTCATATGAGAAACTCAGCATATCAAGACATCCACCAGTGTTGCAAACGGCTTCTATTTAAGTAAAAATAACTATGGGCACTCCAATAGTCTTCTTAACCGTCTGAATACTCTCCAAGAACTAAAACAATTCCCAATCCAACAGGTTCACACCACAACACAACATTTATACTCATTTCCTCATTCCCAAAAAACCCCATATAAATCTATCATCCTTCATTTCGTTGTAATCAGTCTCATAGCTTATGCAGCTCTTAAAATCTGCAGTGATGGGTATTTTCTGGACTTGGGTTTTCCTGATCTCTGCTGATGTCCAACTGCCACTGTTGTCAGCTGCTCCTCTCAGATTCACATCTTACATTCCAGGTACTGCAACTCTCTGCTTATTTCTGTACTTCAGCTCAAACATTTTCATCAGAATTGGATCTGATTTCTGAACAAGTTTCCTTCTGATAGATGGAGCTACCACCACTACCAGAGTAACCAAGCAGTCCACAGTGACACATATGTTGCAAAACACAACTGATCACCATCACTTTAAGCTTACAAACATGAAAGGCGAAGAGGACCCAACATTGTGCTTGGAAGATTACAAGTCCATAGACCCACCTCCAGACTCGGATACATCAAAAGTGAAACCATCCCCAATCGAGAATGGAGAGAGTAGAGCACCATCTCTGGATACAACAGCACTCGTCAAGACTTGAGCTTTGATCCCCTTTTAATCTAACTTAGCTTCAAAATCCACATCTCATAGCAAGCACTAGAAGCGTGAATTTTTAGCATGTTTGAGTAACTAAATATAAACCGAATCTTATAAAAGGGTCATGAAGGTAGAAGTAAGCGTAGTGGCATTCTTTCATTGATTTTACAGATTACAATCAGCCCAAAGATCTAGCTGCCGAACATATGAGGCGTTTCGGACAAGAGATTGAGGTTTCATCATATAAACTATAAAGGTTAAACTAGGTAAGAAGACTGGCAAAAGAAAGCTCCCAAAAACTACTCTATAAGAGCAACTTAATATGCTTACGAGATTGAATTGTTAGATTATTTTAATAATTGATTGGAGCCATAATGTAATTATATTATAGTGTTGTGTTAATTATTCAATAAGCCATAATAAAGTGATCAATATAAGTTTTAAGATGGCTTTGGGTGTATTTTGTGATTATGAAAATAATGCGTAGAAACTAAATTTTAATTACGTTTTGTTGAAGGGCCGAAACGTAATTATTTATAAGTTGTGGTCCCCATTGTAACTGACCATAAAGTGTGTTTTATATAAATAGAAATCATATGCTATTAGGGTTTCATCAATAACTGTGACGCTTCTTCTTCGGAAAATACAAAACCTATTCCCATCAATAGAAATCGAGGATTCGATTGCGGTCAGTCTACTTTGGAAGATCCATAACCAGTAAGCAAGAAATCATGGCCGCAAAAGGTACGCTTCCGATTAAGTTTTCAGCACTAAAGTTTTTGTTCATAATCCTATGATTTAATCACTGTATTCGGATTGATGAATTCGGGATCGAATTTATTCTAACATAAGAACGCAGAGAGTATTCAAAGAAAGTTATGTAGATGGAGTGCAGTAGATAATTATCAGTTCCATGAAAATGGGAGGCTATGGATCCTTAGGGATGCTAGTAGAGTGGATTTCATAATACAAAAAAGGTTCTGAACCTTGGTGTAGTGAAGGGGATTTTAACTATGTAGTAGAAAGTGGAGGATTGTTTGGGTGGCAGTCCTGTGTCACCATGGAAATACCAATATTTGATAATAAAAAAAAATGATGGATAACAAAGGTCTATTTGAATGTAATATCGTTTTTGAGAGATATACCTGATCTGATAAGCAAAGCCAAGACATGATATATTTCAAAAGAGATCATGTTTTGGGAAACATCTGCAGTATGGTAAGAATAGTATTGAGGTCCTTAAACTCCACATATCTGACCATAGCCCGCTCAGGATTTGAATAAGAGTCCTACTCAGAAGAAGGTTTGTCCACAGTTCAAATTCTGTAAGTGTCTTGTAGATTGTAAGGATTTTTTACATACGATATCTGAAAGCTGGGGGATGTAAAAGCAAGTGGGATCTGCTATGTATATTTTGTGGTCAAAGCTGATAATATTGAGGCCTATTTTGCGCAGAATGCATAAGAGATTTAGTAACATTCCAGAAGTGACTTGGAGAAAGCTCAAACTGAACTGACAGACAATCATTGCGACAAAGATCTGATAAAGAGGGCCAGGTATGAGCTGGAGAAATGGCTAGTTGTTGAAGGAAAGATACTGGAACCGAGAACAAAAATAAACTGGTTGCAGCGGTGATGGAAACAACAGATTCTTCCATGCATCTTTGAATGAGAGAAATAAGGAGACTGGAATATATAAGCTTGAGAATGACACATGGTAGAAGAGGTGACTGGCCCAAAAGAAATTGAGAATGAAGTTCTTCAATTCTACAGTCACCTGGTTGGACAGACATCGTCATCTTTGAGAGGGATTGATCAGTGCTGAGAAGTAGGAAACAACTCTCTGGTGAGAATTGCAAAAAACTAAACAAGCCAGCCAATGATAATGAGATTTATAGTGCCTTGAGATTTTTAGGATACAGTAAAGTGCCAGACATTGACGGGTTTAATGCAAAATTCTTTGTGAACCGAAGAATTCTGGGGGCATGAAACTACAGATATATGGAAAACAGTGATGTGTGGAAATTTGTTGTTGAATTTGAACGAGAAGAATGACAAATTATGGGTCAGATGAGTGCATCTTTATTTTATTAAAAATATTGAACTGTCCAGGTATGAGCCAAGCAGTTTGAGTTCGTGGATTATTAAAACTGCACTCAAACTTAGAGATAAGATTATGTGTAAATATCCATAATGAAGTGACGTTACCTGCAAGAAAACTGTATATAGAGTTATAGGGTAAGAAGGAGGATGTGTGCTGGAAGAAAGTTTTTTCAGTAACATTGCTAGTCCTAGAGCTGTGTTTGTTCTCTGGTTGTGTTGTTTAGGGAGGCTAAACACAATGGTAGGCTGAGTAAGTTTAGGATTCCAAATGTTGGCCTTCTGTGCAGGGCTGGAATACTCTGGTCATTTTTTCTTTGGTTGCCCCGTTACCAGGCTATATATGGCAGAAGGTCCTACAGTGGCTATGATTCAGACTTGACCCTGCCCGATGGGAGAAGGAGATGGAGTGGACTGTAAACTGGACTAAAGGGAAAAGAATAAAGAGCATGATCCTAAAACTTGTAGTTTCTCCCTCAGTCTCATTATATAGTTCTTTTTTCTTTTTTATGCGTCCTAAAATATAAGTTCATTTTCCTTAAATGAAATTTTTTTCACTCACATTTACACTCTTTCTCTCCAATTTATTCAGTTTCCACTCATTCTCTTTCCTACTTTTACCTCACATAATACAATTTTCTTAAAAATCGTATCAAACTTTAAATAGAATCTTTTTGAGGCTGCAGAATGATAGTCTGTTAGGGGATTGGAAAGTGAAAGGTGATGAATGGAAGGAAATCTGTAAGAGGATTGTAACTAAAGTGCTCTGAAAACTGTGTCACTATGTTTATGCTTTGTGATAATCGTATGTAAGTGACTGTGTCACTGACCAGGTCTTAGTTTGGTGTCTCGTTTGTTTGTTGGATTTCACGCCCAAGTGCCTACGGAATAGTAAAAAATCACTTATTCCAAAGAAAAAAATCATGACCTTTCATTTCATGTATCCAAAAGATATTAAAGAATTGTTTTTTATATTTATTTATTTAGAAAATGGATAATTTAAATTTTATTATCTTCCTGAATTTGAAATCCTCCCTCCCTGTTTTAGTGTTTTGTGGGAGATAAAACTGACCAAATTCTTTTAGGTTTTATATGGAAGAGTGCCTATTTACCTTATTAAGGAAAATTATTTAATTCAATTTTTTTCAGTCAACCTTCGGATAATCGCTAGAAAGTACGTTAAATACATAGGTTAATTAGCTTAAATCATCCGTAAAATATAAATTTTTTGAAAACATTCATAAAAATCCATATTACCCAGACATACTATATAATTTTTTTTACTAAAAGCCAATCTATGACTTTAATTTATTTTAAAAACTCATAAAAAGATTAAAAAAACTTTAAAAATTAAAAACTTTGTAAAATAAATATATAAAATCCACCCATTTAGTGTTATATTTTATAAAACAATCATGCCTTAAGAATATTTTTCTATAAATTTAAATTGATATATAAAATCAATTACCATAACTTAACACAAAATGTTTTACAAAATATAAAAATTGCTTAATAGTTTGGAATTATTGTTTAGTATGTCTCTGAATTTAAAAAAATATTTTTTTGTTATTTTTAAATATAAATATTTCATGAAACTTGAATTTCGCGTAAAATTTCCTATAAAAAATTAATAAAAATAACAAACAAACATAAAAAATTCGTTAAAATTCATAGACATTCCTAACAATAATTTTAAACTATTCAACATTTTTCTTATATTTTTGATAAAATATTGTGCTAGATGTTGGTAAAATTTCGAAATATCTACTTAAATGTATACAAAAATATTCTTAAGGCATCATTTTTTATTAGATTTGATACTAAATGGGTGGCTTTTACATATTTGTTTTATGAAGATTTGATTTTTTTTTTAAATTTTTTATGAATTTTTAAAATAAATTAAAGGCAAAAGGGTGGCTTTTAGTTAAAAAAAAAAAATTCTAGTGTGGGCTGGGTAATATCGATTTTACGGGTGATTTAAAAAAAAATCTATTTTAACAAATGATTTCCGTTAATTAACCTTAAATAAATTAATTAAATACATATGATTTTTTAGGAAAAAGTTTGAGAGTCGCAATTTTAATATTTGTGACAGAGATGAACAAAATCTCATCCGTTTAATTCAAACGAATCAACATATTTGATTAAATCCAACTTTTTATGAATGAATTGCATGTTACACGTTGGAATTTATACGCAGCTGACTGTTAACATGTTAAATGTTAGATGTAAATCATGTGTAACGTTGTATCGTAAGTTGTTCGAATGTTTTGGAAATATGCTTTATCACACTTTGTCCAAATAGGAAACTAAAATTTAAAATTATTTTAATCTCAACTGTTAAATTAATCAAAGTCAGTGACTGAAATAAAGTCGTCATGTCTCACAAAAATGTCATGTGTCTCAAAATCTTAACTCTTGTTTTTAAATTCACAAAAATAATTAAATTTTAGAAAAATACATAAAATGATAATCTCAACCGTTTGGGTCCTGGAAAATTCTTGGAATCGAAGGATATATGATGAAAAATAAGTACGAATGTTTGCTTGAACACGGAAAATGAACAAAAATACAGGATCTAATACAAAAATTTTCAGACTACTTTCCGAGGCAGGTTATTTTCCATCAAAATTTCTACCTTGTTTTCTTTTTACTCAATTTTAAACTTGAAATTCTCAAAGCTAGCGATGGGTTGGTATCCTCTCGTCTCTTGAGTTTTCTCTTTTCTTTTCTCTCAAACTTTGAGTTTCTCTTCATTTGTCCTTTCGATTATGTATCATGGTGGTTAAGCTATCATTTGTTCATTCTGCCTAGCCATCATCTTTGCTTGTTCGTTAACATTAACCGAGAGCTTGTTGAATCGCCTTACAAAAATCTAGTGATAAATATATTAAAAGAAGGCCAAATTTAAATACCGATTGAGTCGCGACACCTCGTGCGTTTGCAAGTACCACCTCATAAGAACAAATAACTTAATCTACCAGAAAGTACATGAAAATTTAAGTTTTATTAATATATATAATAGAATAGAATAGGCTGGGAAAAAGACAAGATAATGAGTCATCAAATAGACATTTTTCAAATTATCCATGCCCTCCACAAATATTTACCCAGGCTGCCCTCTTTCCCCTATTCCATCAGCATATAGTAACGATATCAATCGTCATTAAAACCGTCATCATCATATAGCAACGACTCTCATCAGGTTATACTTACGACATCATTCGTCACTAAAACTCATTTCTCCCTAAATAGGTACCCGTGTTGAATCAAGGACGAAGTAAGAGGTTGAGTGAAGAATCGAAGAACAGAGTATCAGAGATGATGGAAAGTGGAACGGAAAATATAGGAAAGTTTGAGGGGAATCGATTGGAGACATCAGAATCAAAGACGCCGAATTCAGATTCGAAAGCGAAGCAATAAGCGCATGTTTCTGCCGCCTCCCATCGTCCCGACGGATGCTTCCTCTTGTTTTATATAAAAGAAGATTCATCTCGTTCATAAAACTCATATTTATCTAAGAAGCGAATTGTAAAACAAAAACCATAAAGTACAGCCTAAACACAAGTAGTGAAAATAGAAAAACTTACTTCAAATGAAAATACTACGTAGTTTCGAGAAAAATCAGGAAGGTTCCACTAGAGTAGGAAATCTTTTTGAAATTTGCCGTTTTCTCTTTCATAATACTCTATTTTATACTCGTAGGACACATCTTAATTCTCTATGCTCAAATCACAGATATTATCTTTTGTCTCGCAGAAGACTATGACGAAGGTATTTTTGTTACATGATGGCTAGACGATCACTTTATGTTCATTTGTAATTATTTTCTTGAGTTATAAGAAATATATTATTATTAGAGGATGATATATTAACTTTCATATAAAGTTACAGATGTTAGGAGATAATTTTGGAGGATAAACAGTTAATTCAAATGACTGATATTTCGGATTGAATCTGAATGGAGTAATCTCTTCGTGTATAGCTTTCCGGTCACCGATATTCGTTTCTCTCGCTTATCCTCTGACTAGTTATGTTTTAGCTGTGATCTCATCCGATGGCTAGTATATGAGTAGCTCTGGTCTTCTTTGCGCACATGTCTTACCTTTGTTTGTCATCATTGAAACTCTAAATGTTGTAACATGTGACGATTGAACACTATCCACATTTTTCTCAAATATCAATGATAAAACCTCTATATATCAATCGTGAGGAGGATAAGTTTGTGCTGAATAAGTCTGGACGGTATTGGTTAGTGATGGGGAAGTGAGTGATTGGAACTGCATTTTGCAATTTGACCAATACAAGTCTTCCGTTTTGTTTCAACACAATGATTTATCATTTATTCATTAAACCCCACCTTAATAATCACTACATAAGATCCTGTATCTCCTCGTGGGATTGATTTTTTCTGCCGCTAAACTAAGTGTTTTGTATTCCTTCTGTCCCAATTTTTTCTTTTTATTTGGTAGTTTTTTTTTTCACAGGGGATCACAAAATTTCACTACTACCCTCAATGAGGTCTTACACGAGGATTTTTCAGGAGGTCACCCATCCTAGTACTGCTCTCGCCCAAATACGCTTAACTACGGAGTTTTTATGGCACATTTAAAAAAAAATCAAGTTATGTGAGATAAAAGTAGGAAAGAGAATAAGTGAAAAGTGAATAGATTGGAGAGAGAGTGTGTAAATGTGAGAGAAAAAGTTTTTCATTTAAGGCAAAATTTTGGAACATCAGAAAAGGAAATGAGAAGATAAATATGAAACGGATGAGTAATAAGTAAATTAAATAGACGCTTAGGTGGATGAGACAGTTAGCTGATCTTCTTCTTGGCAATATATCCAATGTTGATTTAAAACTTGAAATGTCAAGATAAACCATCTCTTTGATCATTTCACCATCCTCGACATTTCATTTTGGACCGTCATCTTTTGTCTCCTATGGGCTATGACGTTCTCATCTTTCATAAAAGCATATTCCCAGCCACCTTATGAGACGGATGCGGCCTGCAGGGTTGTGAAATCTATATTTAAGGGTTGGCTGGTGGGGATTGGGATATCATTTGAACTTGTCTCCTATCTAGGGTATCTTTATCTCCTTGCATCTACTGAGGTTCTGTTTCTTAAAACCAAAAACATATTTTGTTGGCTAACTTGTGATATAAAGTTTGCATTTTGAGACTGAACAATAATAATGTGTATCTACTATTGAAGCTTAAAATAAAACCCTCAATACCGCTAGTGAAAGGATGTTGAACATTTGTTGATATTTTGATCCTAATGCTCTGTTTGGTTGCGAGGAAAAAGAAGAGGAAAGAAAAATTTTGAGTGAAAATGAAATTATGTGTTTGGTTGTAAGGGGGGAAAATGAAAAAAATAGGCAAATTGAGATCAATTTTCCTTACAACTTTCTCATGAGAAAATCATTTTTCTTTAACTTTTCCTTTCCGCTTCTTTTTCCCCGCAACCAAACGGGGCCTAAGAGTACAGTCGGCGCTCCATCTGGTTCGTGAAAAATAAAACGGATTGAAAGAAATAATGGGTGGAAATTGATCAAGTATGTAGGCTTTGTTTGGTTGCGGGAAAAAAGTGAGGAAAAGAAAATTTAAAGAAAAACGATTTTCTCATGAGAAAGTTGTAAGAAAATTTTGATCTCAAATTACCTATTTTTTATAATTTTTTTTCTTACAACCAAACACATAATTTTATTTTCAGTCAAAATCTTCCTTTCCTCTTCTTTTTCTTCGCAACCAAAGAGAGCCTTAATATTTATTATACGCCTCCAATTGCAAACATTGTATAATAACAGGCCCTCAATCCAAATGCAGAAGCATATGGATCCGAAACTTAAATACGGCGAGTTAGAGGGCTTCAATATAAATAGAGCGCGTGTCGGACGAAACGGGCACGGGATGTAACGAAACAAACGAATCAAAAGAGTCAGCATTCAAGCCGACGTTAGGCATGTCTGCTTTAAATTCACCGTCCAATCTCCGCAAGCCACGCATCAATGCCGCCTACCTACACGTGTCGCCAACCGCTCTCAAACAACCACTGCTGCGTAGCGGATGCTTCGAAAGCGATTGAAGAAGCAGACCGGTCCGAGCCGTGAGCCTGTTAATACTCTCCGCCTACAACAATCTCAACCGTCGGATCGCCAGAATACGAAAACGCGATCAACGGCTGAGATAAGGGTCTGAAGTAAATGCAGCCTGGCGGCTGATTGAAGCTGGTCAAACCCTGCGTTGATGCGGTTCGATTATTTAACCAATCGATCGATCGATCGATAGGCCATTTCTTCACCCCCGATCCGACCCTTGAAATTCGGATGGCGACGATGGAGAATGAGGTGCATTTCAGAGGAGTGAGGAAGCGGCCGTGGGGGAGGTACGCGGCGGAGATTCGAGATCCGGGGAAGAAAAGCAGAGTGTGGCTTGGGACATTCGACACAGCGGAGGAAGCCGCGAGAGCATACGACGCCGCTGCGAGAGAGTTTCGTGGATCCAAAGCCAAGACCAATTTCCCCAACTTCACATCTCCCGAACCACAAGCCAAAATCCTAACCAAGCTGGATCGGAGCCCGAGCCAGACCAGCGCCGTGGAATCTACCTCTCCGCCGCTCCATCTCAGCCTCGGCCCTTCCCCGCCGATTCGACCCGAAGATTTCAACTTCATGCCATTAGCACCGTACAATCCTGTTGCTTTCGTCTACGATTCGGTTCGGAGGTCCCCGAACCTAGTCCCGATCCGTCCAACGCCGTGTCGTGTAAATTCACAGCCGTTCAATATCGAGCCTTTGGTGAGCGATTCGGACTCGTCGTCGGTTATCGATATGGAGCCCAAGAGCGGTGGAAACGGACTAGAGATAGATCTGAACCTGCCGCCGACTCCGGCTGACATTCAGCTTGACGATTCACGTAACTGTAACATTATGTAGTATCTGGAAATCGCCCAATCAGTCTCCAGATCCGATCGAACAAGCGGCGAGTCGAGCTGTTTCTAGGGCCTTTTTTTACTTCTCCTTTCTGTTCATCTAATTTTTACAGTGGATCAAAATTTGAATCGGCTGTTCTTATAACAGAGAATCGCCGCTTTGTTTTCTGAATTTGACTTCTATCTGAAGATAAATTTGATTTTTTTTTTGTGGTGTTAGTCGGGATCGGAAAGTTCCATTACTGCCGGCGACGGTGGAGCAAAGGTGCTCCCTAGTGTGGGGGAATTTGGCGGAGACACGTGTGAATTTTAATAAAGCTAAAATGTACAAAAAATCAGTCCTTTGATTGCACTAATCCAGAATTATGTACGTAATCTACAAATTGGACCCTTGTTGACCGGTCTTGCGAAATCTACACGTGTTACCTCCTTCACTTTCAAGTTTCAAGCGTCGGCGACACTCCAGCTTCGGGATTGACTAGTTATGGTTCTAACGGCGTCGTGTTGTGTAGGTTGTTGGCTGTTTAGGGGCTGCGGCTGCTTCACAAACAAAACACACATACATAGGATAGGATGACGTGTTAGATAAGGATGCGACAATATGCCGGCAGGACGGCGTTTCGAAAATGCTTTTCTATGACTTTTGTATTCTAAATGGGCCCCATAACAACAAGACTTCCTAGAATATTTTGTTTGACAATACTTTCTCAGAATATTTAGCGTATTTCAATTGATTGAGTACTACGCTCGTATTTTTAAGGTCATTGAATTAGAGCAGTATGTTTCTTCCTACAACGAAGTTTGTCTTCCACTACTTCTGATTAAGTATTGCTTGGTGTTGTGATATGTATGTTTGACTTTTGTCTCATTATTAGTGAGAAGGTGTTGTGTTGAGGTGGGTGCGCCCGTATGATGTTGAATCATGTTGGATGTTGTGCTTGAGAGAGTCGTGCCGAAAAGATCTTATTTGAAGAGTAAAATTGTCGCGCTTGGAGTAATATTTAGTTTGATACGAGCGTAGGAACCTATCGTCCCGACGGAGATGCGGCGGGAAAAAAATATATGCATCCATTTTTTGAAGCTACTGTGTGATGACATGTCTGATAATTATTTATGCAGGACAGAGTGAATTAGGGGAATAAGTATTTGATGATGGCATGTCTGGTAAATTATTTATGGAGAGCAGGGGCAAGGAAGGCATTGTCCATTTGGTGATGAATTGATGAAGCCTTATTCTATTATATAATAGATGCTAGCTTTCATTAAAAAAGAGTTTATTACCGAAAATCACCCATAAATACGAATTTTTTCAGAAACCACCCGTAAACCTCGATATTATTCAAATACACCTTTAAAATATTTTGTTACCAAAAATTACCCATTAAAAACAATCTTTTGAAAAGCCACCCATCGGCAATTTAAAAATATCCACTCATCGACAATTTGTTCAAAATACTTTATAAAAAATAACAAAAAACTTAAAAACATTCTAAACTTCAAAAAATAATTATTAAAAACTCATCCATTTATTCTTGATTTAAATAAAAATTATACCTTGAAAATATATTTTTTATAATTTAATTTAACATTTTCAAACTTTATTAAAATTTTATAAATAATTATATAAAATATCATAAAATAGATGATTATTTGGTATTGGTTTCGATTAGTTTATTTAAAAACTGATTTATTGACTCAATTTTCTAGTTTTTATAACCTTTGTAAACTATATGGTAGAGGAAATTTAATATTTTTGAAAAAAACTTATAAAACATATAAAAAAATCAAAATTTTATGAACAAATCCATCAAGACAAGTATTACATACCCGCTCCTTTTTTATTTGAAATAAAATTTTATGCAAAATTTTGATAAATTTTAAAAAATATTTTAAAAAAATTATTGTTTAATAAAATTAAAACTAAATGGGTGACTTTTTAATATTTATTTTCTGAAGTTTTTATTATCTTTGAGTCTTTTTTTATTTTTTATGAATTTTTTGAACAAATTGTCGATGAGTGAGTGTTTCTAAATTGCTGATGAGTGAGTTTTTACAAGATTGTTTTTAATGGGTGATTTTTGGTAACAAATTATTTTAATGGGTGTATCTGAATAATATCGAGTTTTACGGATAGTTTCTGAAAAAACTCGTATTTTACGGGTAATTTCCGATAATAAACTCATATATTATTCACACAAGTGGTTAGTGGTATTCTTTTATTATCTTGAAAATATGTAGCCCATATATTAAAATCATTATTGTATATATGGAGCATTTCTCTTTGGAAGACTTATCAGTTATCACAGTGGCTTTCCTGTAGGCTTGAAATTGCAAAAAAGGTTTGGAATGAATGATGCTGGGTGTATCTTCTGTAATTTTAAGATTGAGACATCCATCCATCTGTTTAAGAAATACTGGTAGTTCCAAGCTCTTTTGGGTGACCTTGGGCTTAAATAAACATCACCTTGATCACCTTTTTGCTCAGTTTGCCGACCGGATCTTCTTTTTATCAATGAATATGGATTCAAAAGATTTCAAAATGGCATCTTTCTTGTTTTGGTTCGTATGGTATAAAAGAAGTCTCACGTGGCATGGAGAGGCTGTTATGGATATTCAAGGAAGTTTATTGAAGTCAAATCTTTTATCCACAGATATCAGTAGAGCGCCTTGTTTATCAAATCAGCTCTCAATTTGCTAAACTTATCTTCCCCCCATAATGAAGGTTTCATTAAAATTAACTTTGATGGTGCTTGGGACGAACCGACTTCTACAACAGGTGTGGGAGTTGTATGTGAGATCAAAATTGTTGAGTTGCGCAACGTACAAAATAGAAATTTTATTATTTGATGGAGAAACTATTACAAGAAGACTCACTCACTCTTAAACCTCACTTTTTCTTTCTCAACTCAAGTGACTAAACTACTCTACTACACCCCTAGTTATACTAGCATACTTACTCAATTGATTGTTGGGATTATTTTGATCCAACGACTATATTTAGTGACCTTAGAACTCTCTAGCCAAAATATCTTCTTCTCCTCCTCCTCTCCATACTTCTCTAGAGAATTCTACTCAATTCTCTTCCTTCTTGGACATCTTTATTTTGAGCTACCTTTTATTAATTTTTATCTAGCTCAGTTAGACATTAAACTCAATACTCCCCCTTAATGCCTAATTGCACCTTTTATCAGGTGGCTCTTTGATATTAGTTCCAATGCCGATCTTTTCTTGCTTGACTTGATCAAAGTGCTTTCCGTCAGTTAGCTTACCACATTCCTTGATTTGTGATAAATAATTTTGCCTCATTTCCGAGTGATCTTCAATCTTCTTTGGTTTTTTCGATCATCTTTAGTATTTTCTTCATTTTCAATTCTTGGTATAACCTTTGATCTTTCTTCTTTCAAACCCTTGCTAATGTTTTTTAGTATCATAGTTTGGATTACCTCGTCTGGCTCCCCCTACTTTTGAGCTCCTTGTATCATAAACATCTCCTTGTCAATTCTCCATTTGGTCATGCCTGCATAAGTCGACCAATCTTGAACTTCTGGTTATGTTGCCACCAACTCAGTCTCTTCTTGACTTAGTACGATTCCATCAGTTTCCTCCTTCACGGCCACATGACCTTCATCTACTGTCTTTGTATTCACATTATCCTTATGTTCATCAGCTACTTCCACGGTCATTAAAGTTGTCGATATCTCTAATTTATCATCAGTCTCCAAGTCTTGAATCCATAGTTCACCATTTTGTCCTAAGAGACCCAGTCTTCTTCTTCTACCACGGCTTCTTCAATTGCATAAGTTGCTTCAAAATCTCACACTTCCTCCTTTGAATCATCTTCATCGACTGTGTAGGTTGCCTCAAAATTCCATTCTTCTTCACTTGGATCGTCTTTGTTTTCTAGTTGCACACAGTTACTTTGAATCTTTTTTAGAAACATACATTATATTGTGTAATGGCATTTACGTCCGCAAAAGAAGCATTCTCCTCGTATTAGTCGCTGATGTTCATGATGTTTATCTTTATCCGAGTCATCTTCATCGTCAGTATCTGATTTGTGCCCTCGTAGATTAAACATTCTTCCACTGTGCTCCCTATCTTAGTCACCATTTTTTAATTTTTGACTTGTTCTCTTGACACTGAAGAGAGTTTCTTCTGTTTCTGGTTTGATTGTCACCTTTGACATACGTTGCGATTGAGCTTCCTGATCCACCAATAGATTTTCAAGCTCTACCAGTGAAGGTTGGTTTTCCATCCTTGGATTGCCGTGATAAAGCTATACTTCGTATTTAATCCATTTATAATTATCTTTCTTATACGTCCATCTCCAAATTTAGCTTCATCGTCCATTTCTTCTATCTCACGGCACAAATTCTTTACCTTAAGAAAGTATTCTTTGATA
>JAWWMW010001839.1:79282-90829 GCA_035048345.1 Echeveria elegans | reverse complement strand
CATCCAACTTTTTCACTTAGTCTTGCAATGCTTGCATAACGAACTATTATTTGAACGGTTCGATTGCACATTAGGGATGACAGATTATAAAAACGGGGTAACATGTGGTTGTTCTCGCTGCATTCCGTCGGGACGACAGGCGGTACGCTAGTGTATCATAAAAGTAATCATTCACCGATTGAACAATATGATCGCATATTCAGTTTTTAATGTTCAAAGTATATTTTACTCTAGAATTAATTGCAGAAACTCTACTGTATACAATTAATTAGATACATTTTTATATTACAGACATTTCTGAAACACCTTTTCAATTTTCATTGTAATTTGTGATTTTGAGTTTAGTTTAAATCATCGACTCCTGAAATTAAAGATTGAGTGGTTACGGCTAAGCTTCAACTCCTTGTGCAATGATAGCGGAAAATCGCATGCAAAATATGTAATTTTCTTTCATTTAACCACACGTGTAAAATTTAAAGTCAAAAATGAATTCCTCCGTTCATATAAAAAACCTGAAAAATGAGGAATTTGTTTTACTTAATATGGATTTATTTTAACATTGTCCGGCTTTGATATATTTTGAAATTTGGTATTTATAAATTTTTTTTTGAAAAACAATAACATTTTTCCAACGTTTTCCCTTTATAAAAAAATACATTTTAGTTGAATATATATTACATTTAATATAATTTATTTCTTAAACGGTATAATTTTATATTATACGTATTTGTAATTTTTCAAAAAAAATCCAGTTTTTATATTAAAAGAGACAGACATTTGTTAAAAGATAATTTATATAAATGGTTAAACGAAAGAAAAGTGTATAGTGATGATTTTTGCATATTATACATGTGATTTTCCACGATTAACTCGTATTAAAAAATAATTAGAGTGCCCATTATATGTGAATAATGTGGTGCCAACGAGAGAGAATTACACTAATAAATCAATATCGATTTTTCCGCTTGTTGTTAAACAGATATACACATTATCCGTACACTGGAACTGACGCTTGATCACAAAAGATATTCAGCATTGAAAACTTATTTTCACATGTGAAAATTGTGAACCTAATTTTTTCTATAAATAAGTCTCATATTGTGCATGGTTACATATCACGCATAATACAAAACATGGAGACTAAAATCCTTGGACTTATTTTTGTCATTGCCTTCGTGAGCTCTTCGTGTCAGTAAAATTTACTTTCTAGTAATTTCTTTTGGTATGAAGAATATAATCACACGTCAACATATAAGCAAGCTACACATATTAGTTGTGCATTTTGTATTGATAATTAGTTATATATATATACTAGTTGCACTTCCGTCGTCCCGACGAGAATTTTTTGGTGTCTTTATTCGATTTAATTAAGTTTTACAACGTTTTTTCGCTCCATTTATAATTTATAATTTTTCAATTTTTCAATTCTTAATTTAATGATTTTTTTGAAATCTACCTGATCAAATACGGTCAAATACAACCAAATACGATCAGTTGGTCAAATACAGTCAAATATGGATGAATAATGATGAATGACATATATTGTAAATAAGGAGGGTGGGAAGGGGCATTTTTGTCAAATTATTGCAATGGGGTCTTTATGGAGGAAAATAAGGAAATTAGTGAGGGAAAGTGAGTGGTTGGTAAATGGTTGATGGTTGTATTCTTTTATATATATAGATATATATTTATAATACTACGTATTAAGAGTTAGAGAATTTTACTAAAAGTCACAAACACTCAGAGTGAAACATGCATTACTTTGTGCAGGTGCTGACAGTTATTCCCAGAAGTATATACAATGGGCTGGAAAATGTAAAAGTGCAAACATGAGATATGAAGGAAGCCAGCAGCAGCCTCATGGTGGTGAGATTGATATAAATATGGATGCTGCTGCTCGTTGTCGTAAATCTTATCCAACTTATCCAAAAGACCAAATCGTGTTAAATATCGAATACAACACACATACATCGGAGTGCATTGCTCGATCATGCAAAGAATCATGCATTAAACGAGGATACGTCACTGGTTTTTGCCTCCTACCAGACATGAAAAGTGTGTATGAGAAATGTTACTGCGAGAAATTTATAGAGTATCTGACAGTAAAAAGTTAGCCTTGTTATGTTGCATGGTTTCTTAATATATTTATTATTTACCAATCAATGTAAAGTTATCCTTTGTGTGTAAGGATAACAATATTTTTAATACTCCTTCCGTCCCATTATATAAATCTCATTTGAAGTTTGACACGGTTTTTAAGAAAACTGTGTTATGTGAGGTAAAAGTAGGAAAGAGAATGACTGAAAAGTGAATAGATTGGAGAGAGAGTGTAAATGTGAGTGAAAAAACTTTCCATTTAAGGAAATGAGACTTATATTTTGGGACGCCTAAAAAAGAAAAGAGAACTATATAATGAGACGGAGGGAGTATAAAATTACGCATTTTGATTTTTTATCTTTCTAAACAACAAATTTAAAAAAAACAACAAATAAAGTTGTCCATTTGAGTTTTTTTTACAAATCTTCTAGGAAGTCATAACTGAAATAGTGTCGCCACTGCACTCCCTCTGTTTACCAAATCACGCTCAAAGGAATGTCGGAAATCAAACGCAACGCAAACCACCCAGTGCCTCAAATTCCATCAATGACTTGCGTTGACCAAAGCTATCTTCCTCCCGCTCATCTCCGGATGCGCTTCTCAATTGGCACCAACATTGGGCATAGGTAGTTTCGTCGCTCGTTCTTACTGGCTGTGCCACGAACTGATTGAAGACCTTATACAGTTTGGTTTTGAAAGGATGGAGGCGGCAGACGAAGGGACGACCAGCCGTGGGGTAAACGATGAGAGCGGTTGAACGGGTGCCTTTCCTCGCGACAGGTGTGATGATTAGTTTGCAAATCGCTAGTTTATAATTAACCCAAATTGTTAAGCACGCAGGAATCTTTGGCCTATTTGGGCTCAGAAGTTCATAAAGTACGAATCGAGCCCATTCTCTGATTTTCACGGCATCATCTTCCACTATCAACGACGTTGACCGTTGACCGAAACTCCTCTCTACACTCCGATTCCTTTTCCGACTAATCGCCGATGAGCACTCTCGTCGCCGTCAATCCCCCGCTCAAAGCCACTCACCACTCACCAATCTTTATCCCTCACCTACCAACCACTCGATTCCACCGCAATCGAAAATCTTATCAAAACGCGATTCGTAAACGGTTCATCGTTTCAGTTTCGGCTGCTTGCGATTCGATTGCCTCGGAGTATAATGGATGGGACGATCCGACTATCGGGAGCAGCTGGTGGCGCCTATCCGGTCAGTCGTCGAACTCCAGTCAGTTGATTGATTTTATGGTATCGATTGGGATCGATGATACGAAGTATGTGTACGTGTTTGTGTTAGGGATTGTGTGTAGTATGGCGGTTTCTAGGGTTAGGATTTGCTGGATTGTTGTGCTGCCTGTTTTGGCCGTTGTGTTTGGTTTAGGGTTTGCGTTAGGGTTTGTGAGAAGTGTTAGTGTTGTGGAGTTGAGTGGTGGTGTTAGGAGGAAGGATTTGGTTGAAAGTGATGATAGGGTTGGAGTTGTGGTGGAGAGGCTGAAAGGAGTGATTGGATTTTTCGATAAGTTGGATGCGAGACTTGGTGAATTGAGGAATTATGTGCATAGAGCTGTTGGTGATAAGCATGTGACAATTGGGGAGTTGGAAAGATGCGTTGTGGATTTGGATTCCGCTAGGAGTTTGGCGTTGCCGGTTCGAGGAATCGTCGAGGCTTGTGTTTTTGAGTTGAGTGAATCAAGTGGGAAAGTGGTGGATGCTGAGTTTGGTGAGAAGGGGAAACACGCTAATGGGTTAGGATTTTTGAAATCTGTTGGAGCGATATTTGGAGATAAAAGAAATGATTCTAAGGTTAGTAGAGTTAAGGATAGCAAACGAGATGGTGGTGAAAATGGGACGGATCGTCGAGTTAGAGCCGTTGCAGATGATCAGCTTCAAGAAACTGATTTCAATTTGCTTAGTAATGATGGCAAAATTTCAGACTCTGTGCTACCTATGAACAATGTCAAAAGAATGAGAGTGATTTCACAGGGTGAGGAATTATATCGATTGAATAGTAATGGGGCATCTAAAAGATTTAGTACAGGGGACGATTATAGCTATTTGAGTAACAAAATGAGCTTTTCGGACAATAGCAGGCTTTCATTCAAGTTACGTCAGCGTAATGAAATTGAGACATGGAGTAGCAGTGACAGTTTACTTGAGTCTAGTGATTTTAGTCATAAGTTGAAGCGGACGCAGACTGAGGCTAGTTTTGATAAGGAAGAGATGCTTAATGCATCTGTTGAATCGTTGGAGTCATCTAGGATGTTTGAACTTGATGACGAAGAGATTAACATTCAAAATGCGAGAAAAGCCAGAATGCTGCTCAACGATGATCATTTTGTTCGTGTCGCTGGTGCTAGCTCCCCAGCAATCTCCAATGATGTGCTATTTGATAGACACCTGACAGAAGCCAAAGAGCTCTTAAAACAAGCTAGAGATTGTCTAAAGGTTGGAGACACTGAAGACATGGCAGATGACATGTTATACAAATCCTCTGCCCTACTTAAAAGGGCATTAGAAATGAAGCCTGTGAGCTTACTGGCGGTAGGCTTGTTGGGAAACGCTTACCTTCTACATGGGGAGCTCAAACTAAAAGTTAGCCGCAAGTTGCGTTCCTTTCTCAGGAAAAGCAAGTCCTCTCGTCGTGATTGGCAAGGTCGTAGAAGTCTTGATTCACTAAACGATCAAGTTGAAAATAAAGATGCTCTAACAACACTTCTTGTCAACACCTGTGAAGAGTGTGAAGATTTATTGGTTGAGGCTGGGCGAAAATACAGGATGGCTCTGTCAATTGATGGGAATGATGTCATATCGCTTTATAATTGGGGTCTTGCTCTTTCCTTCCGGGCTCAGCTGATTGCTGACATTGGACCTGTAAGCCTTCATTTCAAGTATAATTACTAGGACTTCTGATATTCAGCACTTTGGATACATCAGTGTGTTATGATGTTCTAAATTTAGCTAGTGTCTTGATTCTTGAAAACATTTAGTCGTCTCAGTATCATCACTGAGGTGATCTCTCACTGTATCTTCCCGCAAGGCAATGACTGGCTGTCTTATGCATATTTCTTCAGGAAGCAGCTCCTGACGCAGACAAGGTTTTCATGGCTGCCATTGACAAATTTGATGCCATGATGTCCAAAGGCAATAGCTATGCCCCCGATGGTAAGAACAATATTTACTAGTTTGTTGATTGGATCGTCATGTTATCCTAGTGCCTTCTTACTGTACATGCTATTATGAAGCTTATTAAATCTCTAAAATTGCAGCACTATATAGATGGGGTGCAGCACTGCAACAAAGATCCCACTTGAGACCAGATACTAGTAAAGAGAAGGTGAAGCTGCTGCAGCAAGCAAAACAACTATATGAAGATGCTCTTGACATGGACTCCAACAATAGTCAAGTGAAAGAAGCTCTATTAAAATGCACATCAGAGCTTGATTTATAGACAAACCCTTGGGTGTCAGACTTTAGATTTATGCAAGATCGACTTTATAGGAATGCAATGCCACTGACAGAAAGCCTGGATGGCTTATGCTGGCTGGAGACTTTCAAAATCCCAGTAGATTGTACAGCCTTGATGATCCTGCCATCGTCTTCCGCGAACTAGGCATGACTGTCAGAATGCCCAAAAGCCTCAAATCATGATAGCTCTGTGCCTCTGCTCTGCCTAGGATAGGGAGTGAAGTATTCTGTGATTCAAATTCGATAACTGGTCCATGGCTAACAGCAAACCACTACTTGGGAGCTATGCGAGCTGGGAACACGTCTGGTGTTGGGCATTAAGCGTCATTTTCAGTTCAGGCTGGTGCACATCGGCATTAAAATGAAATACAATCATCTGTGCTCTGCGGAATCCTACAACTAGGTAACCCAAAAAACTGATAATCATTTGTGAAAGCCCATAACCCTTGCGAAATTGATACTCGTATATGTTATAACTGACATATATAGTGTTCAATGTGTAGCCAGACTCTCAACTACCAAAATTGCTTACACGAGATTGTGCGTGTAGTGGTAACCGGTTGCCTGTTAGAAATAAACTAGGCTAATCATGTGTAAGTGCATCTTGATCTTTTTACAGCATTCTTCTTCTTTCAATCTTCTACAGCATCATTTATCATAATCACTCGTATTTGAAAGTTGGGCATGGGCTAGTTATCTTTGGTGGAGTCTGTTGATTAAATTACGTTTTGCCTAGTAGCACAGTGGTCAGTGACATTCAGTTAGTTACCTAATTTTGTTTTAACAAATACCTAATTAGTGTACTACGGAGTAATTTATTAAAGGAGTCTTTGCCCACGTGATAATATACTTCCACTTTTGTCCGCATTATCGGAACAATATTGTACATTATCATCTACTAGTAATTATAATCGGATGCTTAGGGATGTTGCAAATTCAAATTTCGTCTTCAATATGGCAGCCTTGTAGTGAAATTGAAATTAGTGTTCAAAATGTAAAGTTTAAACATGATTAAATTGAGATATACTAGATTTGAACCCTGCACCTTTGAGTAGTTTGTCTGACTCCTCAATCAATGGACCACCACCCTATTGGTTATATAAGCTATGTTAGTAAACAAAAGTATTTGCATATTCATATCCTAGTATATCTCAATTCTCAATAGATTTCTTTCCCTGGTGAGATGTATGTAGTTCTCAGTCCCAGATAAAAATATCCGCAACCAGGGAGATAAAAAAACAAACGAGATATGCTCTAACCGATTGGTCACTGGATCAACTACGAAAGAGTTTGAATAAGTTGTACTCGACGCCATGAAGAATGAGATCCAACAATGGACGAAGGAACCCCATACAAGAACAAAAAACGAACACGGAGGAGAGAGAATATGGCAAACCGAAGGGAAAAGAGAAATTACAATATGATCCCCGAACAATGACAAATGACATAACCGAGCCTGGGAAAAGAATTAGAAATCACGTAACCTACCCTGGAGAATGGAAAGTAGTGTATTCTACACTGAACAAGGAAAAACAACTAAAGATGAAATGCACAACAAATCAATCAGGAATCTGGACATGTCTACTTTCAATTTCTAATATAACTCAACCTCAAGTAAGAGAGGAAAGTGCTTTGAATGCCAGCAACTTGAATGTGCTTGGAAAGATATTCCAAATTCATACGTAGACGGACTATGTTTTGCATCCAGATAAGAAAAACACTGCCACCAAATGAAGGAATATGTTTTCCATTTTTCTCTCTTGATCATTAGTGAGGTGTACATGATCAAAATAGTCTAAAAGTTCAATTAAAATTTTGTTGATAAAAAAGAGTTTTTGATTAAGCTTAATTCTTCCTCTCTTCAAAACTTTTAGAGAGCGTGTTACAAGATAGTATCTGAGGGAATATGCACCCATGTATTGGTTCATAAGAAGAACAAAAAAATTACTTGACATACCCACTTATCAATTGCTTTAGGAGAATTTCCATTAGAAGGATTCTCTCTCCAAAACGAAGGTATTCTTCAAAAAGATCATTTCATGATCAAAATTTGATTTGAGCATGAGAATCTGACTAATCGAAACATGTCATGCGTATTGCTTCATAATTTTTTACTGTTCATATCTACTCATGTATATTGGTTATATCTTAAAAATGGCAAAATTTCAATTTTTTTTAAAAATCCATTCAATTAAACTCTTTTAAATCTACAAATAGACAGCCACTTTGATTTATTTTGAAGAATTTGATTTTTAAATTGATGATTTTGAGGGAAAAATGATGATTTTTCTTGTTTTTCCATGAGCAAATTGATTATGAATCAATAATTTGATGAAATATTATATTAAAGAGAGATAATTTTTTTTGATCATATTGGGAGATGCTGAAGTGCTCAATGCATTGACATTTGCATGTGCCACTTAATTTTGATCTTTTAGTCAATTTGACCGGCCAACCTTTTTGTATTACCTCAACTGAAAGAATCTTCACCCACATACCATCGAAGGTTTCACCGTTCGATCAAAGCCTCTAAGAGCATTCACATCAGTTGATCATGAGTTGGACCTTCTCTTACCCCGGATCAAGCATTATTTATTAGTCCTTATTGAAACGTACCAGTGGGCCTTCGCATGGATCAAACACTATTAATAAATAGTATGGTATTTTATTATTAACCAAAATTAATAGACAACAATTACTAAAATGATATATGTTTTGAAAACTTTGTGATTTGCAAGTGAATGTAGTTGTTGAGCTTTGGAATATTTTTCATATTGTTTTTAATTTTTTTTAGAAATTACAACATTGATTTAGAAAAATCAATTTAATAAATTGATATAATAATACGCAGTAAATAATAATAATGATCTATATAAGTAATTATAATCAATAATAATGATGGTTTGTGGACTAACCGTTAGGCGTGGGAACAGTCGGGTCATGGTCTGGGTGGACCTTCAAAAGATCCAACCCAATTGTTGTGTCACGAAAGTACAATCCAACCCACAGTCCAGCCTATTAGACGGTTCACCAGTACATATACTCTACATGCCATCATTTTTTATGATCAAGAAAAAAAGGTTATGACCCTCGCATAGATCACTCCACAATCCTTACATTTTTTTTCTTCATAATAATGACCAAAACGAAAGGGTTCATGGTTTTCCTCATTTTAAAAGTATAAAACTACCGTGCAATGCTAATTTATTCTTATAATAGTTTATAAATTTTCTAAATTATGACAAATTGGACCTCTATTTGTAGAGTTCAATAAAACACAAAAATTTCATTTTTTGAAAAAAATTATATATTTAGCTTTATACATTTCAATTTATTGCATTATTCAAAATGTTTAACTTAAACATCGGAAAAAAATGTTTAACTTGAACTAATAAAAAATTGACACCTCATGATGTCATATGAAATAGCACAGCTGTCATAGATTTTACACGAATTTGGGTCATGACCAGGGTTGCCGCATCACTCAAAACTACAACCTTTATGTGAGACGATCTTATTAGTAATGCTACTAGTGAGCCCGTTGTTTAGGGTTTAGGGTATGAACATACGTTTTTATTTATATCTCTATTCGATTCTTCATACTGTTCCCAACGTTTACTGCTTTAGTTTGATTTTTTTACTTTTTAGGGTATTTTTATTATGATGACTTCATTCGATTTCCCTCAAATTTACCAATTATTTCGCACAATTTTAAAATTTAAATTTATACTTATGATTTTTTATGTATTTTTTGTCTTAATTCTAACTATTTTAGCAACGAAATTAGTAGTTTTAACTACGAAAATTTTCGTCGCTATATGCATGGTGGTGGATTGAATTCTTTTATATATATAGATTAAGAGACATCGAACAACCTTTAATTCTGGTCACCATTAAAGGTGCCTTAAAACAAAAACTCTCTGTCTCTTGTGTTGTGTTTCATCTTCATTTTGCAAAGTTTTAATCTCATTCTCTACTCTAAAGAGGTGGCCACTGGCCAATAGACATGCATTTATGTTCATTTGATTTAAAAGTTAAAACGCCTCATTCAAATAAAGTGGTTCATTAAGATCTAAAATGTAATTTCTTCATCGAAATTTAGTTATTAAGTGTGTATATATTTAGAACAAGTGTCAAACCCGTCGTTCCGACAACAAATATTGTTGGTAGTGTTATTGTACGGCGGTAATAGATATACATTAAAAAATAAAGTGCGCAACAACTCATACATTTCTATTAAAAATTTAAAAATATTACATATTTCCTGCAAAATTTTTAAATGTTTATTTTCTATTTTTTAATATTTTAAAGATTTTACATTTTTAATTTTAATTTTTTTCTTCCTGTAAAATTTTTAAATGTTTATTTTCTGTTTTTTATTTTTTATTTTTTTAATTATGTTAATATTTCAATTTTTAATGTTTAATTTTAAATTTTATAATTTTAATTTTTTTTATTAATTTATTTTTTAATTTAATTTAGTTGGAATAGTTTAATTAGATGTTATTGGTAAATGTAGAGGTTTAGTTAGATGTTGTTGCTAAATTTGTGGTTCATCTAGTTAGACTTAGATGTTCTTTTATATATATAGATTAAGAATAATGATAGTTTCAAGAAACACCGTCATTTAAGCAAATAGATGATAAATGAATTTGTCGTCGAGTGACGAGACTCGTTGACGACAAACATCCATTAAGCGTTTTGTTTTTGACGGAAAATGTTAACGGCTAATTCACGTCGTCAACGAGTCTCGTCACTCGACTTAACGACATGTCTATAATGACAATGTCAATATAAGTTTTTAAATTTACACGAAAGTCAACATAAAAATCAATTTTTTTGAGTTGAGGATTTATGTGGAAAGTTGAGGGTTTAAAAAAATATTATTACCGTTCTTAATCTATAAATGATTTGATATTTAGGAATCGAAAAATAGCCAACTAAGAGTCTCCCTAACCATACCCTAAAACCAAAAATGGTGCATAGGAAGAAAGCCATGCTCAAGTTCTAAACTTAGCATATGAACATCTTATAGGACTGATCTAAGTCATCTCCATATCGAGACATCTGATGTAACCCCATGATCAAGGGCTATGAGCGTATCCACGTGGTATACGCCCACATTTTCCTTGTAAATGAAGCAACTCCAGAATCTACATTGTCACATATTTAAAGCATTTTAGAGAGTCAGTTAGAACAGTGGGTTGAATTGGTCATTAGGTTTATATCGTCAGCAACTTACAAGGTGTGTATTAATGACCAATTTAGTCCTATTTTTTCACCTACAAGAGGGCTAAGACATGGAGACCCAATATCGCCTTTTCTATATTTGATTATAACCGAATGGCTAACTGTTAAGTTGCAGTCTTTGATTGTGCAAGAATCCTTGTCTGGAATCAGAATTTGTAGAAGAGCTCCTATGGTGTCACGTCTATTTTTTGCTGATGATTGTATGATTTTCTTTAAAATGTCTGAAGAAGCTTCTATTGTGCTTAAAACTATCCTTGCTACTTATGAAAAGGTCTCTGGTCAAATGATTAATTATGATAAATCAGATATGATGTGTAGTAGGAAGACTCCTGATGCTCTTAAAATGAATTGTTGTTCCTTGTTGGGTGTCCGCTGGATTAGGAATTTGCCTAAATATCTAGGGATGCCTTTAGATATGGGGGGAGGGTTGACACATGCTTTTGAATTCATCATTGATAGAGTTCATAATTGTATCCAGTCTTGGAATGCTTGTAATTTGTCAAGAGGGGGTAAGGAAGTGGTTATAAAAGCGGTTCTAGGGGCAATTCCTGTTTACTCAATGCATTGTTTTTTGCTGTCGAAAACTGCTATCACAAGACTCAATAAGCTTATATGGCGATTTTGGTGGCAATCTTCTTCTGGAAATAATCAGCCAATACATTGGGTCAAATCTAGGGTATTGTGTCAACCTAAGATAGATGGTGGGTTGGGATTTAGAGATCTGCATCA
>JAWWMW010001839.1:0-11209 GCA_035048345.1 Echeveria elegans | reverse complement strand
TATTATTGTAGGTTTGAGTATAAGGCTGCTACTGGTGGGTTTACGCCTGATCGAGTTGCTGTGTGAGTTTGCTTGCTCACTTATTTGTCGGTTTGGATTTTGGTGTGTGCGGTTGATGTTTAGAGTTTTTGATGACTTTTGTTATCTTCTGTTGGTTTTGCGTTTTAAAGGTTCTGCAAGTGTGAGATGCCATATAATCCGGATGATCTTATGGTGCAGTGTGAGACGTGCAAGGACTGGTAAATTTTTATGTTAGTTGTGTTACTTTATTTTGTTTAATGTAATTAACGGTTTTGACAATAGGGGCTTTGGAATATTTACAACATGATGGTAGTACATTTGACGTACCTCGGCAAAATGTTGATATCATTCTCAAAGAAGTGTTTATTAGAACTGACAAATGTGGGCTTTTAGGTACCATCCATCTTGCGTGGACATGACCATTGAACAAGCCACGAAATTGGAGCACTTCATTTGTTCTGAATGTACTACTTCAGAGGCACAAAACGGATTCCATGAAGCCCCTGCTGATGAAGTTCAGGTAGTGATACTTGCATATGATCTTACTCAACTTTTGATTCCCTTAAATGATGATGTTGATGCGAAAAGCATTGTCTTGGCTGTTTTTATTCGTTCGCATGCTTCACTCTCAAGTTCCGTTTTTTCCTCTTTTACGTATGTATGAGTTTGAGACAAACTATAGGTATATGTGACTCAGATATCACATGCTATTTTGAGCTGTTTTGTGTAAATTTAAATGGAACATTTTTCCATATTGACGCCACGGTCAAAAGATAATCATTTACTCAAGTAGCTGAATGTGTCTTCCAAAACTAGATCTAGATGTTTGAAATACAACATTCAGTTTGAAGAGAATCGCAGATTGTTATTTACAATTACACCAGCATAAACCTCACAGAATTCCCGTTAGCCTTTTTGGTTTGCAATATCAGAAGCCATAAATGCTCGAGCTCGAGCATGTTAGGTTATAAGAAACAGAAGTGTGCGTGCCTTGTGCAATTATAGTGCCACTTACCTCAGAGTAACTTATTTTGGTGCATACCTTGATTCGCGTTTGACAGGTTGAAACCAAAAGGAGAAAGAGATGAGCCCCCCGCCTTGCAACTGAGGAGAACAGACACATAAGAGCGAGCGTCCTTTGAAGCCAAAGAACGAACTTGTTGTCAGTGCAATAAACGACAACTGTCCGTCTGATGTGTTTGGTCTGTGTTGTATGATTTCGAGACATATGAACCCATTCTGTGAAAAACTAGTCGTAGCTTTTAAATCCTCGTGTATGTCATTGTCAGCCGTAGTGTCTCTTCTCTTACTCATCGCTTTGTATTGTAAAGCAATCATATACTTCTTGATTAATTTCTCCAAGATCCATCAAGCTTAGGTATCAAGCGTCCTTACTCAAAATAGCTTTTTTAAAAACAGAAACCTATTGAAAGACAATCTTTGATGTTGAATCATGTTCTTCTACTCCTACAAACAAAATCACATCAAGTCCTCAAACTTTCATAATATTACAACCCAAATTCTCACCTAACGCCAGAAATCTCACGGTTCCGTTAACAACCGCAAAACCTAACTAACACAAGTCCGTTACTTTTCCGTTTTATTTTAACGGCTGTTTGATTATTAGTTATTGATTTTAATGCAGATTAACTGATTAAGCTTCTCTTAATTGTATTTGTTAGTTGATGTAATGTTACAACTCTTTATGCCAAGACAACGACCATTTTCAAAACACGTACTTTCTCTTCACGATGCAAACCTGCATAATGTTGTAGCAGATGATCACTTTGCGAAGGTGTTGACTGTCTGCATAATTAGCGTTCACTTGATCGCTAATGTATTATGATTTTTCAAAAAAAAAAAAAACTGATGTTTTAAATATTGTAAGAATACATTAGCGACCACGTGGACGCTAATTAAAAAAATAAAAATACATTGCCACCACTTGGACGCTAATTGTTATTTAATTTTTGGACTTCTTGCTCGTGTTTGATCCTTTTAATGTTGGAATCAGTCTTCGAGTCCGACATACGAGTTGTAGCATTTTGAGTTAGCTTCCTAACAGATTATGTTTTGTCTCCATCAGATCAATGACTCATCTTCTAGAAGCACCCGAAACACAAAAGGTCAAGAAAAACGTACATAATGTTCTGGAGACATTCTTCTTTACGAAACACTAAACTACTACTCTGAAATGGTATCAATAGGCCTGAGTATCAGGCAACGCGCGAGCGGCAGAAGGCAAATCAGAATGCAAATTCGTCGCTGCACACCGGGGATCAATAGGAATGATCGAGCACCGGACACTAAACCTTGTTTCACTTTCGATTAAAAACTTTAAACTTATTTCATTTTTAACCATTTTATTTTATTTGTAGGAGACCGAGCTCGGGAGGCCAGTCATGCCTCACGAGTTGATGATCTACACTCACGCTCGCGCTCCAGAGCGTACTCAGCTAGTGTATCAGCGTTCGCAAGAGATAGTTGTAAGCTACGCAACTTTAAAAGTTTACATTCAATTATTTTTTTATTCATTATTTTAATAATTATTTAATATTTAATAGGATCGGACTCGGGAGATCCTCACCCAGATGAGCAGCCAATCTGAGACGTCGTTGTCGTTACAAGTTTCCTGCGACGCGTACTTCGAAGCTGTCGACGGGATTAGACCGGGCGGTACAATTTTCAGAGTTAGAGAAACAGCGCCCAACTTCTTCTGCCAGCAAAATTTTATCTCCCGCCCCGATCGAGGCCTCTCACCCTGTCCAGCTGGAGCGTGACAACAGCCACTTGACGCAGGAGTTACGGGAGATGAGGAATGAGGTGGGCGTGTTAAGAGGTCGTGTAGATAATGTCCAAGAATTGAATGCGTTGCGGGAGGAGATTACGGAGTTAAGGGAGTTTAGACAGATGATGACGCCTGCCCTTCATTGCTAGGATGAACGCCGAGTAGTCAGTTCCATCCTCTTCTAGTCAGGCCCCGCCGTCAACGCCGTCACCGCCTTATACAGAATAAAATTTTAAATTTTAAGTTAAAAATGAATATTTATGTAAAAATATTTTATTTCCAAATATTTAAATTTAAAAAATTATTTTATTATTTTATTTATATTTATGTAATAATTTATTAAAATTTATAAATTATAAAAATATAATTTCATTAGCATCCATGTGGACGCTAATGTATTTTTATTTTTTAAATAATTTTGTATATGTATTTACGTAATGATTTATAAAAATTTATAAATTAAAAAAATATAATTTCATTAGCGTCCACGTAGATGCTAATTGACTTTAGCGTCCAGCGTTTTAACATCCAATTTTTGCGTCCAATATGTTGACACAAATTTGAATTTTTCTCGTAGTGGGACTTCAAATAATAATAGTGCCAGCAAAATGACCTCCTTTTACGCTTTGATCTATATTTAATTATGAAACTATTTAATCAAGTCGACAACATTACCTTCAACGTCGATGTTCAGTAGAGTAACCTTTCTTAATTTTACTACAATGGATCTCAAACCGAAAGGAAAAAAATACTAAGAAAATTGTTAAAATGTCGCAAAAAATATTTAATATGAGATCAACAGTAAAATGCATTGATCATACCGCATTGTAATTGTAAAGCCACTCCCTTTCTAGCATAAGTAAATATGTGGAATATCGGGAAAAAATTACATTAAAAAACGGGAACTTAACATTTCATAAAACAATTTTGAAAAATCATATGTTTCAACTTGTAGATTTTGAGAATATAACGAATACATTTTAAGAAACCTAAAACACATAAGTACATGCTAAAAATATAAAAATATAAATTTGGATACCAAAAGCAGAGATTACAGACTCACAAAGATGTCTGCAGAAGAAGGAAAACTAGGCGGACGAATCTGTATTTTTTTCGCAATCCTTTTATTAAAAAAGAATCAGTATATGAAAAAAAAACATTTTAAAAAACCTAGCAACACGTGGTATATGTTGAAAATATAAAAACATGAATTTTGATATCAAAAGCACATATTAGAGACTCACAAAGATTACTGAAGAAGAAGAAAAACTGGAGAGACGAATCTGTAATTTTTCCGCAAAGTTCACATGTTAGACAACAACTTCCAAAAATCATATATTTTTATTAAAAATGAACATGTTAAGAAACCTTGTAACACATCGTATATTTTAAAATATAAAAATTTGAATTTAGATACCGAAAGTAGAGATTAGAGACTCCAAAGGATGACCGCATAAGAAGAAAAACTAGATGGATGAATCAGTAAATTGTAATCGGAAGCGTGTGACGGTTTGAGTTTGGATTAGAAATTGTTGTGTTGCTTTTTATTTTCTGCATAAAATTCCAATCATTGTTGTGTACTTTTTTATGTAAAACATAATGGTGATATCCCGCCAAGACAAAGCAGAAAAGACAGACTACAGAGCAGAGCTCAGGAGCAACGGACAGGAACTCAGGTGCGTCCATGATGAGCCAGAATCTCTTACGTGCTTGGCCATGAAATCCGCCACTAAAAAGTTAGCTTCTCTCCGAGTCAATAGCAACTGCCAATTCTTGTTCCTGATAGCTCCTCAAAGCACCAAAATAGTCCTTGAGATTGTTGTGTACTTGGATGAATCTGCAAAAAAGCGTGTAATGGTTTCGATGAGTATGAGAGAAATTAGAGGGTAAATTTGGAAGACAAAAAATAGCCCCTTAAACTTGCTCCTCCTTTATTAGTAAGATTAGTAAGTTAGATTTGCATTGAAAAAATGAATACTTCAATTCAATTAATAATTTATGTTTAATGAGGTTATAGATATTTAAAAATTCAATTACACAATGATTAATGATTTTTATCGGACAGCAATCTTTCTCGTTCTTTTTATTGTTGACAGATCGACCGACCCGTCTCAATATAAAACGACACCGTTTCGGAATACTCCAAGTGTGGGTCCAGTCATTCTCCATCGTCTCTTTCAAACAACCGAATCGAATCCACTCGAGAAATTCCGGCATTGTCGATCGATTCGAAGCCCGGTCACCACTCGTAAACCGATTCCTTTGATTTGACTGATTTCCAGTTTCGAGAATTGGCGCTTGCAGTGGTGGTGTTTGGGGCGGAGTGAAGCTAAAGCCAGCCATGGGGAAAAAGCTTCACTCGACGACGCCGTCACACCGCATTTTTCGAATGGGATTGAAATTTGTCTTTCTATCTGCATTTTTTATCGGCGGATTGACGATTCTATGGTTCAATTTGGAATCCGAATCGAATGCGATTCAAATCGACGCACGTCGGATGCTTCGGTATGGCGCATACGGTGGACCTGATCGAGTTGCTTTCCTGTTCCTAGCGCGTCGGAATCTGCCGCTTGATTTTCTATGGGGAAGCTTTTTTGAGGTGTTGAATTAGTTCCGCTAGGGTTTTGAAATTTGGGATCCATTTTAGGGTTTTCAGATTTGTTTTTATTTATCTCATTTTTGGTGTTGTGATTATGCAGGAAGCTGAGGTGGAGTTGTTTTCTATTTATATACATTCCGAGCCTGGATTCGTGTTTGATGAGTCTACAACTCGATCACCTTGTTTCTATGGACGAGAGTTGAAGAACAGCATTCAGGTAGCTTGTTGATCTTGAAAATGGAAACTAAACCAATTCTTTAGTTTGGTTTTGGAACTTCAAGAATTTGTTTTGATTTGAATTTTTTTGCCGCTTACATTTTTCTTATTCGATTATTGGAATTTCAAGAATTTTCGACTTTTTTTGCATTGACGGTTACACCGATATGCATGCTTACAGGTGAAGTGGGGTGAAGCGAGTATGATAGAAGCTGAGAGATTGTTACTGGAAGCCGCTCTTGAAGAACCAGCGAATCAGAGATTCGTTCTCCTTTCTGATAGGTAGTTGCGTTGCGTTGCTGTCTTGCTGATTTTTATTTTGGATGTTGATATTTTAATGTTGTGTTAAATTGAATTGAAATGTGTGTTTATTTATTCTGGCTGTGCAGCTGTGTTCCATTGTATAACTTCAGCTACATATACAGTTATGTCATGGCGTCGCCGAAGAGTTTTGTGGACAGGTAAGTTGGATATAGTAACTCACTTTAGGTGGTTTATGTGGTGCCATGCATCATTACCTCTTGAAGCATTTTCAGTTGGGTTCATATGCCTTTTTGTTTGTGTACACAGTTTTCTCGATGTCAAGGAAGATCGTTACCACCCCAAAATGTCACCACTCATACCAAAGAACAAATGGAGGAAAGGCTCTCAGGTTGCATCTTCAGTCTTTTGGTGACTTTTTTGTTTTTACATCAGCTGCCTTGAGATATTTAGGATCGCTAGAGATGAATAAGTCAGTAGAGTCCATTGTGGATATTCATAGGCTTCAAAGTTCTGGCATGACATAATAATAATTTTATTATTGCAATTCAGTGGGTTACGCTAATTCGAAGCCATGCAGAGGTTATTGCAGATGATCAGCTTATTCTGCCAGTTTTCGAGAAGTACTGCAAGGTATATGCCCATTCACGGATATGCATCAGTTGTGTAAGATAACAGTTTTCATAAATCAGTTTATCTAGGTTATGTAACGTGGTGGGTCTAATTGTGCAGCGACGACCACCTATCGATGCAAGCAAGGGGATCTTGAATAATGTGAGTTCAGTTTTTCTCATATCTTACCTTATAGTTGTGTCTTGTCACTCCTTCCCTGCCGCATCAGTTTGTTTGAATTTCTCAGTTCACTATAATGAAGTGTGTAAGGTGTTAACTCTAATGGTTTTAAAGATATTTCATTGAAGTAGTTTTATCAGGGATACATAGTTGACAATGTCTTCGTTGAATTATTATATACCCCCACCATTTGCCAAAAAGTACTTGAATAGCCGTCAATCCCACCTGATTGATCATTACCCATTGTTTATACTGAATGTGATACATCATACATGCTTGCAGAAACTTCAGAAGCAGCATAACTGTATTCCAGATGAACACTACGTCCAGACTTTGCTTACAGTGAGAGTTAGTTTGGAAATATTTATACTTTCTCTAATTTATGCTAATCTAATTAAAGACAAGAAATTCAGATCAATGAAAATTCCTGTTGTTTTTCCTTGTTTCAGCAATGATTAAGTTTGTTTATTCTCTTATCTATTCTCAGTTGAAAGGCCTTGAAAAGGAGCTTGAAAGGAGAACTCTGACTTATACTATGTGGAACCAATCTAAAACAAAGATTGAAACAAGAGGCTGGCATCCTAAAACATTTAGTTACGCAGATGCGCTCCCTGAAGTTATCAAAGGAATAAAGGTACCCTGTCAATAATTTGTTTCTCGCTTAATTGTCAATTGTCAATTCTGATCAATTCTGAAGAGCACGTAAAGCCAAAATGATGTCACTAATTGGCACTCTATGTAAACCTAATATTTTTGCTAACTTTATTCACAGGAGATCAACCATATTAACTACGAGACTGAATTTCGGACAGAATGGTGTCAGGTCAATTCCACATCGGTCCCTTGCTTTCTATACGCCAGAAAGTTCTCTAGACCAGCTGCTATGCGCCTTTTAAGTGAAGGTGTTGTAGCCCCCTTTGACGCATCCTCACTTCTTGAACAAATTTCATAATCTGCCCATGTCTCGTTATGGAGACTATCAAAGGATTTTGCATCTCGGCTCTTTGTTGACCAAACCAACAACATGAAAGTTATACATATAAGAAGAAGTAGAGGAAACAAAATAGAGACTAGATGTCACAACACTCCTCGAAGAGGTTGACTACTTTACCTTTCAGAGTAAATAGATGAGCGAACTAATGTACACATGACGGAGCTACACTCCTACAGCATATATCGATTTGTTTGCCGTTCATCAACTCTGTCCAAACTCCAGACTACTGCAAATACACCAGATCTCCAGATTCGGAGCTGGGTAATTTCCTCATAACATTATACAAACTACACAAATTTGGACCAATTTCTCCAAACAGTGGATGTGAATAATGACAAGTGAAGAATGTTTCAATGATCCCTTGAAGTTCCACATAACTCCAACCTGGAACTTTCTTCAGGCCAAGTTCCCTCATTTGGGTCCACGTCTTGCCCACGCCTTCCCATCTTCTTGAAGAAGCGAAGTTATGCGCTAACTGCATGTAGTTGCCAGAACTAGTTGGATTCAAAGCGAGCAAATGACTTGTAACCTCATCTCCCAGCTTTTCATTCCCATGGCTACGACAAGCGTCAAGAATTATGCCTAATACTTCTCCTCTATCGTCTACGAACATTCTTTTGTAAAACTCATATGCTTCACTGACCCTCCCCGCTCGACTGAGGAGATCAACTACACAAGCACAATGCTCATCCTTTGCCTGGATGCCATAGTCTTCTGTCATTGAATGAAATATGTTTAAACCATCCTCGATAAACCCGTTATGGACACATGCTGTGAGAACAGAGAGGAACATGACATGGTTTGGCTCAATGCCGGTTTGCAGAAAGTCAGAATACATCTCCAAAGCAACGTTTCCTTTGCCATGACTACCGTACCCAGCAATTAATGAACTCCAGAGTATGACATCCTGCTTTAGTCTTTTATCAAAACACTTTTTAGCTGTACGTAAATCACCACATTTACTATACATGTCGACAAGAGCTGTGTCGATCAAAAGACATGGACCAAGGCAGCTTCGGATGACAAAACTGTGAATCCATTTGCCTTGTTGCAGTGCTCCAAGAAAGGAACATCCCTGAAGCAGGGAGACGACGGTTACTGAATCAGGCATGTGATCAGTAGCTCTCATTTCATCAAACAGCAATAAAGCGTGGTACAGCTCCCCGAGTTGAGAAAATCCATCAATGATGGCATTCCAGGAAACCGGGTTTCTTTTCTCCATCAAGTCAAATACAGCACCGCTTTGCTCTAAACATCCACATTTTGCATACATGGAAATTAGAGAATTTTTAGCCGGAATGTCGAGTGGGATTCTTCTCCGCAAGACGTAGCCATGAATAGACTTCCCTTGATACAAAGAACCTGATTTTGCACATGCTGCAAGAGCACTAGCAATGGTTTCTGTGCCAGGCGTCACTGCTGTTTTCAACATTGACATGAAAACTATTAGTGCCTGATCCGCATGATCTATCTGCACGAAGCCTGAGATTATCGCCGTCCATGAGACAGCATCCTTTTCAGGAATGTCTTCAAACACCAAAAATGCATCGTCAACATTCTTGCATTTCAGGTACATGGCAACAACTGAAGTATCGAGATACTTATCAACTATACATGCACCTTTTATAATATGGCAATGCACTGACTGTCCAAGTTTGACGTTGCCCGACAATGCAGACACTGAAACCATCGACCCAAGCGTCTGATGATCAGGCTCAAAACCCTCACTCCGCATCCTCCTCAAAAGCTCCAAACTTTTGCCAATTTTTCCTACCTGAGCAAAACCAGCTATGACCGAATTCCACGATACCATATCCCTCGTACCCGCATCACTGAACACCCCTTCCGCATCTTCAACACTTCCGCATCGACCATACACATTGATCAAACAATTGGCTAACGAAACGTCACTCACGAACCCCATCAAAACCGCACAATTGTGCAAACACTTGACACGAGTAACGTCTGAAACCCCTGCTAACAAACTCAACAAAGTAACAGCACTCGGCGCAACCTCCTCCGCTCTCATCCTATTAAACATTTCAAAACCACAATCCACATCACCCGATTTAGAATAACACTCAATAATCCCACTCCATGGCACAACATTTCTCTCCGGCATTTTATCAAACACTTTCCGCGCGCACTCCACATCCCCAAACTTCGAGTAAAAGCTAATGAGCGATGATCCAACGAACCCATCTGTATCACATCCATTAACAATCGCGCGTTGGTGAAACAGCAAACCGAGTGACGGAAGGTTCAAAAAGGTGCAAGCTTTGAGTAAACTAGGGAATGTGTAAGCGTCTGGCGCGATGGATTGAGCAAGCATTGATGAGAATTGGTGAATGACGTCTGAATGTAATCCGTCGGATGAGAGGCGGTTGATTATGGCATTGGTTGATTTGGTGAGCGACGAGGACGTTGTAGTAGTAGTTGTTGTTGTTTTTGAGGATTGTGTGAGTGTGTTGATGATAAGTGACGGCAACGGCGGTGTTGTGATTTTGTTCATTTCTCATGTTTGGTGAAAATTTGCGGTCACGATTGAGAGGTCTTTGTTCTGATGATGAATGAACGAATGAAGTTGTCCCGGACCCGGAGAGACATCATCGGCGTCAACACCAGGTCGGGACGATGCCGTTTCGCAATTTTCGTTCACACTCGTGAAGTTTTTTTTTTTTGTAAAAAAATGCGTAAAGTTTTTTTAATTGATATTTATTTTCATCTGTAATTGTTTTTTTAGTTATAATAAATTCATTCATTCTTTTGAACCCTCAAAAACTAAGTACAAGCATTATTTAAATACTAGATACTAGTATTTCAAATTACTTTGAAATTTAAATGGTGTAAAATTTTCTTAGATGTTTTGAAAAATAACATCATCTCTTCGTCATGGATTGTCCTGTCTTTGAACTATATAAGAATATTTTTTTTTAATATCTTCGAACTGAAACAGATTCACATCTGGTGCATCAAACTATTAAATACAGTCATATTTGATATTTTTAATACAAATTTATAACTGAACCCTTCGTATGTGGCATCATGTGGCAAAATGTTTTCGAATTTATCTCGCTGTTGCATTCAATCCTAATCTAACTGAAATGTTTCTGAACTATACAGTATTATTTTATGCAAAATACAAATAAAATGATGGCCTTAAAATCGATAGCATTTAAGCGAAATACATATACAATCAAATTACTGCTGACAACTTCTCCATCCGTTCTTATTTGATCATCCTATTTAAGTTGAAAGCATGATAATTAAGGATTAATGAGAATGCAAAAGTAAAAATAAAGTAAAATTGAATTGAATAGAAAGTAGGAAAGAAATGTAATGTGAGTGAGAATTAATTATTATTAAAGAAAACATGAAGAAGTTTAGGGCGAAAGGAGTACTGAATTTTTTTTCTTTGCAAAAAACAAATTTTGATTGCAACTAACAACTAGCTCGACTTCAGGAAGAGACAGACAACCGGTAAGATGAATAAAAATCTTATCTTGCCGGGAGAGACTGATTTTCCGATGAAGAAGCA
>JAWWMW010001838.1:30454-52796 GCA_035048345.1 Echeveria elegans | reverse complement strand
TCATTTAAAATTAAAAAATAGAAATTCCAAATTCATATTAAATTAAAATTAAAAAATTAACCCATTTAAAATTAAAATTTCCAAATTCATATATATATAAATTAAAAATTATTTGAAATACGTTAGAAAATTTGAATAGAATCGAATTTGAGACACGAAAAAAATTTCCGTCGGGACGACGGGCGTAGAGCTAGTTTCTAAATAATACAGAAGTGCATTTATTTCAAAACAAATAAGCATGACAAATAAAAATACAAAAGAAATCATTCTTAATGGACAAATGTATGATAAACAGATGGTAAATGGATAAATGGATCATCGATTTACCATCCATTTATTTACCATTCATCTTTTTTCCATCCGTTTTAATTAGATAAATGGATTGCATTGGTTATCATTCCGTCCATTTATCAGTCATCTCATTTATCATTCTTCCGTTCATTTTGTCAAACTATTGAAATTATAAAATAATTGTGTTTGATATGATCAAATGTAAAACAACCCATTTGGAAGGTCTTGAATGAAAGCCCGTTAACATTGACTGTCCCCTCCCGGCCTCCCCATGATCTGCAACTTCAAGCAGAGTAAGATCAAAGACTCAGACATCAGCAACGCTCAGTTCATCATCATCGTCATCTCTAGTCTACGCTGCACTCGATCCATAATTGTCTAGGTGACAAGTTGAGCCGAGGCGAGGGTTTCAATTAATTGATAAGTTGATTTGTCAACATTTTATTTATGTTATATGTATGAGAGTGGATCAAATAAAAAGAATGTTTAAAATAAAAAGTATAAAAAGATCATGTCAATTCATTTGATTCATCTTACGTCTCAGATTAAATCACAATATTAAATGATTTTTAAATTAAAAAGTACAAATATGAAAACACAATATTTACATTAATCCTTAATAGCTTGTTCGACATTTTTAATGAATATTCTTCTCATTTTGACTGTAAAAAAATATGTTTGAAGAGACAACATCATGTTAATCGGAAAGAGATGAGATATGAAATTCTTATCACCTGTTTGATGTATATAATTCATGAATCTGATGTACTTTTTCATGTTCAGTTTTTCTTGTCACCTATTTGAGTTTTATAATTCTCATGTAAATCAGATCAAAATGTCTTAAATACCCTCAAATATTGAATACTTATTTTTATTATAATTAAATGGATATTAATTGAATAATTTCAGCCATTGATTAGAAGGTACATCTATGATTATGATATCTTTATACTTTTTATATTTAAATATTTTTTTACCTGATCTCTATACAATAAATAAATTTGTAATAAAAAAAAGAACAAAATAAATTTAAGTAGCACAAAACATAATTAGCATATGAAGCAATCTTATGATTTATTTTGTGGTACAAAACAAATAACAGTACATAGGCTCTAAGAAATTTATTGCGCGTGTCAAACGAACTACCGGAAGCGCAAACGAGGCCGTTGGAACTACAAGCCCTTTCCCGATGGACATCGTCAGTATTAGATAGATACTGACAAACCTTGGTTCACCGCATATGAAATATCGGGACGCGTGAGAGTAAGAAACTGAAGAGTTTCCGACCATGCATGCTGCGATATTTGAGGGCATCATCAGTCATCACTGTTGAGGGGGGCGGCCGATGTCTTTAGCCAGCTTTTACTAATGGACAGAGGTGTTGTAGCGGGATTACAATTCTACATAGTTGTAAGATGCAAAAGATCAGGCGCATACTCCCGTTGTGTCAAGATCAGCCCCCTGAATTGTAAACCACTTCAAGACCAAGGAAGTATCGAAAAGGTCTTTAACCGGAAAGGTATCTGATAGATAGAGAGAGAGAGAGAGACTGAACAAGACGATCAACTCCTGCTGAACTAGAACCTGCAATGACACACAATGTCTAGATGTTTGTAGACAAGCAATGATATATCTGCCCTAGATGGTTGAAACTCCAGTTGCTGAGTGAAGCGTACGTACCATGCCCGAGCTGGATAAATCACTCTCAACCTGTATGCCTTTCATTTCAACATGTCCCTGTGTATGCACTAATTAAATCACTCCAACATCCTCTTGCTAGTTAGCCCAACATGGCCCGTCATTTACTTCCATCAACGCATCTTTTTTGGGGATTCGTGACGACTGATCGATGAGGGATATTTGAATTGTTCAAATTCCGTCTCAAGAGGGGTTTAAATATAATCTGTTGTTGAAAGTGAATATAATCTCTTATATCTTCTAACTTTAGTATTTTATCGGCCTGAAGGCTATACGCTTTTGACGTGCACTGCAGTGCAGCTCTTTCTTCCCTTTATTTTTCATGCTTTATGGTAATTCACTTGGAACTCTGTGATCTTAAAGTCAGTTCAGCTTCAGCCACCCCTTTACATTGTTGATAACCCGGAAGAAACAACTTTATTGATTGTACTGGTTTAATTTGCCTGGAGTTTTTGTAACAGGCAGTTGTTTATATATAGCATCTGAGAAGAAAGAATAAAGTTCTACTCTTCATGTATCATGGCTGAAGTTTTTCATCAGCCACCACATTATCTTAAATGTTGATCCTTGAAGACATTGATCTCAGATGAACATGAACAAGAAAGCTAATCAGGGGAACTTGATTCCCTTCAAAGTATATAGACCATCAGTCCACTTACCAACTTCCATCGATCAGCTCTAAATTGCTTATCATGAATACGTACTTCTCCCTTTTTTAACAAAGACTTGTAGATTATTATAGTACACAGTTGCCAAATCTCCAATAAAAAGCAGTGAACAGTTTGACTTGCAATCTTTATGCATCAGGCCTCAAGCTTTTATATTCTCACATCTCCATCAGACAGCATCAGAATCCTCATCAACATGAAAAGCTAAAACTACTTCTTCTATTTTTAACTAAATTATTTTATTTATTAAGGGTAAGATCCAAAAAAGCCTTGATCATGGCTATAAAAAAGGAAGAGCTTGACACTCAAGCGACATATGGAAGCATACCTAAAATGCACCAAAAAGGCAGAGAGATAGCTAGACACACCAGGAAGGACCTATAATCCTTTAGAATAATATATTAAATCAGAGTTTTTCACATCTGTAGACTGCCTGGCACGGACGGACCGCCTAACATCCAAGGTCGAAATAGAGGGGGCACTATCATTCTCAATGGTAGGGACAATAGTCTGCTTGCCCTTTTTCTTCTATTTGTTGTTGACTGGGATCCATTCATTGATGGTAGAAGTTTCATTCCCGGAGTTTGTCTCAGGGATAAATTGATCTGCTTCATATTTTTCCAAAGCTTTATTCATTTTCTGTATGAAGTCCTCATCAATTTGCTCACGAAAGGTAGAATATCCATCTGCAGCAAGCTCTGTTTCACCATATCGAAGCCATCCTTAATCAGTTTTAGGTTCTCGACCCTTTCGGGTTCAACTTGGGGGCAGAGTAGTGGATGTTCCAATATCAGTCACTTCCTCGTAGATTACCATAGGTCCATAGCCATTGACTCTGATACAGGGACATGTATTGTGTTGTTGATCAAAGAGTCAGCGTCTATAGGCTCATTGTAAACCACCACAGCTAGATGATCTTGACTATCCGTGTCATGAACAACCTCAACAGTATGTGTTCCTTTAATCTTACTCACCTCATCCTCTTTCGAAATATCACCATCAACTATACCTTTATCATCATCACAGACATGCTGCGGCGCAACAGCTTCCTTTCCTGATTCAGGAAGTGGTTCATTCTTATCAGAGATCACCTTTCGCTTCAACCCATCCCCCTTGTGTAAAACATCACGGTTGGCTAAAACTACTTTGAAACCATATCAAACTAAAAGAGGTACTCAACTACAGAGAACTCATAGTTAGTTGCACATAAGCCTTGGAAGACCTGGGACCATGAAACCTCACAAATCTTCACTTCTTTTGTTGTAAAATCTTGTGAAGAAGAGCATTATTGACAGTTCATAAGGATCCACCATCACCCAAAATAGATCTACAAGAGGATCTTATGGGATTTTAAAAGCCTCCTTCCACCGCTCACTTCCATATCAACCTTGCATCTTTCTCTACAGAAGCAAAGCTTATCTTCTGGTAGGTATCCTTCTCCATTTTTATCTTCCTGACATGGACTCATTCATACCCACTTGACATTCCCTAACTTGAACCTTACTATTACGACCAGCGTGATCAGGGCATTGCGAATAAACATGTCAGAACAACTTAGTTATAGCGAAGTTGACCCAAACCGATAGAACTCGACAGGTAAGCGATGACTTCGGACATAAAGGTGAATGTGACGAGCCATCTGAAAGTTGGCCAGGAGAAATTGAGTTAGCTAACAAGGTGGGTGAAGAGCATCAACACTCAAATGGCAAGCAAGCTGTAAATACAAAGACAAGAGGACATGGACACGAGTTTCTTTGCAAAAAGTATTGTTGTGCACCTTAGAACCATAGAATGTTGAGGTTATTGGAAAGAGATTGAATAAAGAGGTTTGAGAGATTGAAAGTTTGCGAATCCTAAACTTTGATGGTGATGATGATCAAATGACAAGAAAACATGACATATGTAGTGTGTCCTTGGAACCCGAAGCATCGTTCAGCGGGCCCCGCTGCGAGCAACTCTGACATATAAAACACTCAAAGAAGACATGACATCCTCTTGCATTACAAACTTCTATTTCTTCAACCAAACAAGTTCCTCAATCTCTTCTATTCAGTTATACTATGATCTTCGAAACGGAAGCACCGGGCGTATATGGAGGGCATGAATGCAAAGAAGCTGAGGGCGATAATAGTCATGAGTGGCTTAACCTGAGCCTAGGGCGGGAGCTATCTTCAGAAACCAACTCTGACGGTCAGTCACAGTCGAGGTCTATGCCATCTAAAGTCTTTTCATGTAACTTCTGCTTGAGAAAATTCTACAGCTCACAAGCATTAGGAGGTCACCAAAATGCACATAAGAGGGAAAGAGGTGCTGCCAAAAGATTCCTTTCACAACGGATCAAAAGTCTCAGTGCGTTCCAAGTGCCTAATCCCATGATCCTCACCCTAGGACTCAGCGCACACTCTTTAGTCCAAAAACCAAGCAATGACACCACAAGACTGGCCCTGGCTAGTAAATTCATAGCGGAAATGAACACAGGGATGGGCATCGGCATGGGTTGGAATCTCACACTTGACGAAGCAATGAATATGTTATGGCCAGGCAGCTTCCATTATCAAGAACTACTACAATATCAGCTACAGAAAAATCATGACCAATCACCAAATCAACGTAAAATTGATCTTACCCTTCGACTCTAAGCCATTTGTTCAACTAGGCCTTGTTTCACCAATGGGGTGGTGGCCCATTGGTTGAGGAGTCAGACAAATATGCTGTATGAATAGTCTTGTACTACATGTATCCACCCATCGGAAAAAAAAACTAGGCCTTGTTTCTTCAGTTCATATTCCCCTAGCTACATATGCTTTTTCTACTTATGCCTTGTAAGCTAAATCGAACAACGTAGCTAGACCCTTATGCTTGTTTCATCCATCCAATCCCAATAATCCCCTTCAAATGGCCACAAATCGATCATTTTTCACACATTGCAGCTGCTTTTTTTTGCACTTCTTAGTCTACCAGAACGAGGTAGTGACATCTGAAGTACTTCACTTTCACAAATTTGAGCTTCACTTTCACAGCCCTGAATCTCAATTTCGATCGTTCTATAGAAAATATAAAAAATGAAATTAATTTTGTTTGAAATTGGTATAAATACTTGAGCAAAGCATTGAGGAAGTTCTAAAACATGATCTCAGCAATCCAACGGTCAAAATATTCAAAAACTCAATGCGCCGCAAACCTCCACTCCCTTTGCACCACCGATCTCTCCACTCTCTTGCAAGGCAAAATCCCGACAACGCATCTTCACCAAATCCACGCACGCGTGATTCTTCTCGGCGCCCATCAAGACAATTTAATCGCTACTCGTCTCATCGGCCAATATCCACCTCAACAAGCCCTAAAATTACTTCGTCAACTCGATACTCCCAATGTGTTTTCATTCAATTCCGTTGTTAGGGTTTTATCGGAGAGTAGTTTGGATTCGGTTTATGCGAGCTCCGCTTCTTTCGGGATGTATCGGGATTTGAAGCGGTGTGGGGTAAAAGCTAATGATTTTACGTATTCGTTTTTGCTGAAGGGTTGTTTTAGGTCAAGGAGTGGGCTTTATGTGAAGCAGGTTCATGTTGATGTGGTGAAGATGGGGTTTGTGAGTAATGGGTTTGTGTGTAATGGTTTGATTTTGGTGTATGCCAAGGGGATTCGTGATTTGGAAAGTGCGTGGAAGGTGTTTGATGAAATGCCTGAGAAGTGTAATGTTTCTAGTTGGACTGGTTTGATTTGTGGGTTTGCTCAGGCAGGTATGAGTAATGAGGTTTTGGATATGTTTTTGAATATGATGAGGGAAAATGTTAGTCCCGGAGATGATACTATGGTTAGTGTACTGTCGGCTTGTTCAAATTTGAGCGCAGTTGAGGGTGAGAAATGGATTGAGGTTCTTGAGTGCGAATTTGTTGCCGATGATTATCGTTGTAGCTTTGTCAATGTAGCTTTGGTTTATATATATGGGAGGTTGGGAAATGTTGAGAGGAGTCGGTTGATGTTTGATGCCATTTCAGAAAATGGTAAAAGGTCAATTCTTGCATGGAATGCTATTATTGGTGCCTATGCACAAAATGGCTTCCCTACAGAGGCTCTGACTGTCTTTCGCTTGCTTTTGAAGGATTCCATTGCGAGACCGAACCATGTCACCATGGTTAGTGTGCTTTCAGCTTGTGCTCAAATTGGTGATCTGGAACTCGGAAGGTGGGTTCATGATCATTTAAAGTATAAAGGATCCAAAGACATTTTACGGTCAAATGCAATCTTAGCTACTGCGTTGATTGACATGTACTCCAAATGTGGGAGGATGGAGTATGCCAGAGAAGTTTTCAAACAAATGTCTTCAAAAGACATAGTTTCCTTCAATGCTATGATAATGGGTCTAGCTATCAGTGGTGAAGGTATAGCTGCAGTAAAGCTCTTTTCCGAAATGCACAAGTTTAACCTGACGCCAAATGCAGGGACTTATCTCAGTGTGCTTTGTGCCTGCAGCCACTCTGGATTATTGAGTGAGGGGCGAAAAATATTCTCAGACATGAAATTGGATACAACAACTCAACCCAAACTAGAACATTACGCAAGCTACGTTGACCTTCTCTCAAGGATCGGTCTTATTGATGAAGCACTTGAAACCATCAACTCAATCCCATACAAGCCAAATAATTTTGTATGGGGTGCTCTATTAGGTGGTTGCCTGCTCCACTCTAAAGCTGATCTGGCTCAAGATATTTCCCAACGGCTGGTTACAACAGACCCAAAGAACTCTGCGGGTTATGTCATGATGTCCAATGCATATGCTTTTGAAAATCGATGGAGTGATGTTTCAGGCTTGAGGTTGCGTATGAAAGACAAGGGAGTGGCCAAACAGCCTGGTCATAGTTGGATTAGCATTGATGGAGTAGTTCATGAGTTTCTCGCTAGCTCCCCGTCTCATCCTCAAATTGAGATTATATGCTGTGCATTAGATCGGCTGGCGAAGGAAATGAAGATCCCAATTTGTTAAGTTTATGGGGTAAAGTTTGTTCAGAAATGCCAATTATAGTACCCAGCGTACTTCAGATCAGAAGTTTGGGTGAATACGGAGCTGACATCTTTTTCTTTGCTGTCACGTGGGATTTGATGTGCTAGGACTGACAAATGATTTCAGTTCAGATGAGTAAGAGGAAAGAATGTCTAGAGCAAAAACTTGTTTTCCATGAAGGTGAATCATCGAAATCCATTGCACCTAAAAGAGGACGGTGCCACAAAGTAGCTCAAACAGCCAACTATTCATTCGGGTTAACTAGATATACAAATGCAGTGGTCTGTTTTGCCAGGTAACAGAAAGAGGAAGTTTATTTTGGTAACTGAAGGTTTTTCACTTTGGTTAGCTGTTATGGTGTTCCGGTGTAAAAACCAGTCACCTAGTCGGACACCATGGAGTCATGGTGCTACACGCCAAAGCTTTTCCATATAGACGAGTTATATTATCTTAATTATTGAGACATGCTCTGCTCATTCGTACCCACACCACGCTATGTTGTCAGGGGCTTGGCTCTTTTGGTGAAAATCAGAAACATTACACATGTTCAGTGAGCATACATTTCCGTTGTTGAGCTGTATCATTTATCTTATTGATGGCTCATCAAGATACAAGGATTATGTTTTACAATGGAATAGCAAACACACAAGCTCAGCAGCTAGCTGAAGTAGAGAAGTGATAAATATAGCGAGACTAATAGTTGGATTCTCAGAGTTGGAACTTGTATGGAGAAGGTTGATCGATCTAAGGGCGTTTGGGCTTGCCCTTGGAGCTGAGCTTGTCTCTATAACAGGGGCACTCATGTTTGTTCCCATAAGTCCCAGACGGCACACACTTTCACTCCCTACAACATATGCCGCAGTACTTGAGGCACCTATCCTTAACTCCAGCATTCTGGCACCTTTTGCCACACTTGTCGCCACAGTCAACTGACCCAAAACCACAAAAGCTCAGAAATCAGATCACTTAAGGGTCACAAAACTTACCAAGGCAATATGAGTTACGTGGTGGAGGTGCTCCTGGGTCTTCTAATGCTGAGGCAACTACGAGGGCTGAGAGGACCAAAATGGCAGCAATCTTGATCATCATCTTCTTCATAGATGCTACTTGCTAGTGACTAGTATTAGCTGATGTGAGGATTAGGACTTGGTTGAGTGAGATGGAATGGTTCTTTATTTATAGACAAAGACATTTAGTTCGGGATCTGAATTTAAGGTTGAATGATGGTTGACAATGACACCAAGGATCCAGCTAACAAATGAAGCATCTTGGACTATTGTGCCACCACACCGACTTGGAGAGGACCCATCATGACTCTCTTTGATGCTGTTTTTTGAAATTGAGAGAGGTGAACCTTCCGGAAACTAGGAGTACTTGCTGCTCTCTTTTCCATGTTGAGCCAGAGGGCGCTTCTTGCTCAGGGTAGTTTAGTTAATGTAAGTTGCAGAGATTCTTAAAGAATAGGGAGTAGGGACCTCAGACCTTAAAATGGGGGTGTGGAAACTTGGGCTGTGGACATTAATGGAGCCATAGAGGGAGGATGCGCTACAAGGTACACAAAATAAGGATCTCTCATTCATTTTGAAACGGTGTCGGTTTGTGTTCTTCGGTAAATCATATCAGATCAAACGGATAAATAACCCTTCCATGACATCAAGCCTTGCTAATCTACGTCTCCATGATGTGCTGCCTGTCGAGGATACCAAGGTGGCAAGGTCCATGTTTGGATGCTGCTATGCGAAGCTGGTTTGGAATCTAGAAGCTTACAGTTCTTGGTAAGGTGCACACTGCTAAAGGGCCTTACAGACCTCTACACTTTCAGTTGTTATTTTGCTTTTATCATACTTGTGCCAGTGCCATTTATTTGGAGCTTCATGAGATTAGTCGATCAATAAATTGTTTAATAATTTATTTTATTACTCTGTTTTTCTGTTTTTTTAGGGACTACCATTTGTTGACATCAAGGCAGCCCACGCAAAGATTCAAGGCCCTGTGAAGCTCATCGAGTATATTTACGACACTTAAGAAAACATGTCTACTGATTTACTTGGAGGATTCCAGTCTGAAGAGACTGAATTTCATATTTCAAATGAACTGTGTCTGCGTACTGCCAGCTCTATGTGGTAAACAACTCGAAGAACCCACATAGCAGGCTAAATCAAGATCAGCTCTATATTACTAGGTGGACGTACAAAAGAAAAACAATATAACAAATAGAAAAATATACTCAGGGTATGAAATAAGAATGCTGATGAATGATGGTCTTGTACTCGTATAAATTGAATGTGTATATAAGCCTTCAGTGCAGGAAGGCTCGTCCCAGGCACAAAACAATACCCAATAATATTTTGTGCAAGGACCATATGTCCCTGGCTCCAGTCTGCAAAGCGAAAACATCAGTTAAGATTAGGATAAGAGACCAAAAAGTTATTTGTGCAAATGCATCAGAAGAAGTGTGTCTTACGCTGAAGCTGACTGTAGGTCCTGGAGACAGGGTGTCCACATCCGGGGCTGGAGCATCGGACGGTGGTGCTGGAGGACTCAACAAAGCAGAAGGGGAAGGAGCTGCAGGGCTAGGTGTGTCATCTGTGACAGGAGTTATGATAGAAACGTTGACAATCACTGGTGGAGTGGCAGCAGGAGCGGGTGGAGCGCTAGCAGGTGGTGGAGTGGCCATTGGGGTTGGAGGAGGGGCTGCAGTTTGTGTAACAGCTGGAGGTGGAGTTGAAACAACGACCGGAGGAGGAGCTGTTGTTGGTGCTGGAACTGGAGCTTTAGGAGCTACCGGGACGGGTGGAGCTCGTGCAGATACTGGTGGTGTAGGGGTCTGAGGTGCAGTTGGGATTGTCGGAGCGACTACAGGGGCTGTTGGAGTTTGTGGTGTGGGTGTTGCTGTAGGTGAAGCAGCTGGTGACTGACCGGTAACATGGCCTGAAAAAGCAATGCAAGCGAGCACAAGAATAAACTTTAGCCCGAAACCGATCATGGTTCGAAACTTTTCATCAACTTGTCTCACTGAGAAGTCTCATGGTGAAGAACATAGAGTATATATAATGTCAAATGGGACCTACTTGTGGTAAAAAGTCACCAAACATGGAGTTGCAAAGTCTAGGTAGCTTAGCTTGTGATTCGAATCAAACTTTGGGGACCCCTTTTTGGGTGATCCTTAGTGATCTGGTGAAGCTGAAGTTGGCTTTGGTTGTTAGTGATGTTAGTTTGTATGAAGAAAATGAGCATTAGGGTTGTTAGTTGCTACTTCCTCAAATCTTGGTGAACCAAAATGAGCAAGTTTTTTGACCTGGTATTGCCAGTGGTAGTTAGTTGCCTAGTGTTTTACCATTAACAGAGGTGTAGAATATTGTGTAGGAAATCTGTTGTTTTGTAAGTCATGATTCTGAGACATTTTTTTGCTACTGGTTGGCAATTTGTTTGGGGTGGAGCTTTACTATCATACACATTCATGTATGCTTGCCTTTGAAGAGAAGAGATGTCCCTGTGTCTGGTTTCCCATCAAGCAATTAACAACAGTCATTAAACTCCTTGATATAAAGCATCATAAGAAACTACTGTATCCGATCGTAATCATAATGTGACAAAGCAAGAAATCTTCAGTTTTCATCATAATGTGACAAAGCTAGAAATTATAATTGGTACCATTAATTTAAACAGCTACACAAATGCAACTTCAAGATACACCAACACACCGGCCGTGTCAATGATATCATCAAACATGATCGCTACTTTTCCTTTGACATCTCCCATCAATTTTTTTTGGCCTCAAAGGTGACGGAATAATAGATATGTTGATATCAAAAAGATTATTACCAATAACACCCAGATGCCAGCGCAGCAAGGCCCCATGGAATAGCTAATATCTTACAGGTCTCGTCTATGTGAATTGTGCACAAGCACAACAGAGGGCTCAGCCAAGACTTCCATACATCCCAAGACTAAATCCACTGATAATCACTAATTAAATTGTTTGCGAAGACAATGGTGTATAATCAGAAGAGGAGAGTACACCAACCGGTAGAATAAACAAATTGATCGATACAGGACGTGTTCTCAATCTGATCAGGTATTAGAGTTTCATTCCATTAACGGAGAAGTGACTCTTTCTGGTGATCTGATTCTGACCTTGCACAGATGATAGATTAACATCAGGCTACATCAGCAAGAACCAAAGGTAGAGGGCATGACGTACATTATAGCTGAGTAAACTAAAATTCCAATTTGGGTATGACGCGACCAGAGCTGTTTTCTGTTTTCCATTACCATGTAATCTATACATCTCATATATGTGATTGTGTGAAGATCTTTTCAAGCTGTAGAGCCCATTCTCCTCCAAGAACATGTGGATTTATTTCCAAACTAGTACAAAAGTCAGTCAATGATGCATAGACCGACCTAGTAGAGGGTTGCACATTCCCACCATATATTGTTGGGATAGAACAATACATTGGCAGATTTTCTGTCTCTTTAGTTTGATGCCTTGCTACTCTTGAAGCAGCAATTTCCAGACACGGCTCTACCAGCCTCTTGATATACACATCCAAACTACTATTCAACAAATTAACACAATCCATTGATGTGTCAATACCCTCTACCTCCAAGCGTCGAACTAGCCATTTCTTCAACGACAAAGTATCAGGTAACTGACCACTAATTTGACACGTTTTATGCTGATAATTGTCTTCAGAACCAATGAGATGAATTTTACGAGCTTCGCATACTTTTACCAAAATGCCAAGAGGAGCAGTGACGGGGCTTTTGCTCTGAATGCTTGGACTATCAGCTCTTTGCTCAACCTCCTCACCATCCTCAACTGACGCAACTTCAACAGGTCTGCTACCAAGAGATAACAACTCAGTCGCACTTTGATGCTCTTTTCCTTTCAATGCTTGAATCGGAACACTCGCATAACTGTCTGTTCCATCCACCTGTCCAAGGACATTTCTCTGAATATTGTTTCTAAATCTGTCGTGTCTTCTTTTTATAGGCGGAGCTTGCGCAACAGTCGCATTCTTCAAAATAGCGGAAATCAGCTGATTGTGAAGATGCAAATTCTCCTTCCCAAATATCTTACCACAAAACCTGCTGAAATCTTTCTTGCTAACCTTGAAAGCTAGCAATCTTCCAAGCTGATCAAAGTACCTCTCGGCTCTCTGACGCCCAATCCTCCTAAGAATATCCGCTTTCAGTTCCAACGTATTAATCCGCGAGCCACGATGTTGTTGTTTATGCATCCTAGCTTTCCTCAAAAAGTTCAACACTCAGTATTTTTAATTCCAGCACTAAAGTAAATCCGCACAATCCAATTTCTCCAATTAAACCCTAAAATCCCAAACTTGCTTCATCTCCTTCATCCAACAATCAAATTCGAGATGACAACCTACATTTACAATCACAGCAATATACAAAATCATATCAATTTCAAGCTCCAAAGCAGCTAGAAGCAACTAAAAGGCACCAAATTTAACACAAAACAAGCATAAATCAACGCAACTAAGCTCAACCAGCGGTCAACCACAAGTCAAAATTGCTTTCATACAAGCACAATACCTGACGCAACCAGATCGAATCGACGCCGATTGGTGATTCGGCAGCGGTCGACGTCGGTTTACGAGCGCAAATTTTTCAGTTTTGGCGGATATCGATTTTTTTTTTTCCTTCAATTTTTTTCTCATTCAATCCCAAGACGAACGGCGACTCCTCGAAGTTTGAGCTGCGTTTCTGGGATTAGTTTACCTGTTTAACCAAACACGGTCTTATATATTTTTTTTCAGCCCCTCAAATTTCAGTGTTTACGAAACAACGGATGAAGTATTTACAAAACCAGTTTCTATTCAGCTTTTTAGGCTCACGCTGTTGCTGTCTGCAGAAACATGTAAACAACAAATACAGAACAGAACATGTGCTTCAATGGCCACAACACAGCATGGTTGCACTATTTACCAGAGTACATGTCTAGAAGACAGAGCAGTTTAGGCAACGGAAGATATGTCGGATTGATACAGAACAACAATATGCTGGCCATGTAGTCATTTTTGCTGATGACTGAAGGTCAATGGATGAGTGATGTTACTCAAGGAGTTGTTTGTGCCGACACCAGGCAATGGCGATTATATAGAGGATAATGCTTCCAGCAGTGGCGCCACCAACAGTCCATATGAAGTCGTTGGATTTGATTTTTTCATCTTTGAAGAGATCGATTTTGATATTCATGCCGAATAATCCAACTACTACTACAAATGCACTTACTACTAGTGTTGCAGTGGTTAACATGACTCCCATTTGCAAGAGATTGTTCTGCTTGTCGTCCAGCATGATGTTGATGTAATCCTCTGTGTCATCCACATATTCTCGGAGCTGAAACAAATGAAAGAGAAGTTATTGATACTAGTAATTAATAAACTGGCAATATAGCGATATCAACTACAAATGTAAAATATTCAAGAATTAAGGATTCTACTTCCAATCAAGTTTTCTTCATCAAATACAACTAGCAGCAAATTCGGCGAACTGTCAACAACAGTGAAATAGATAAATCTAAACCCAAGGAGACCTTGCTCTTACAGTTGGTAACCTCATCATAGTGGCCCGTAGCATCATTGTTTAAATATATGAGAAACAAAATGATGAATGAATTATATGAGTCACTTTGAGTTACTCACTGTGGATAATTTGTTTAAAGTGCCATCAATTTGGACAAAGTAGGCCTCTAAAAGCATTTCAAGCTCCTCCACATCAAGATGTTTGCTGATAGCACTACGGGTTGTACTAGTATGAGTCCCATGGCTGTCTCTGCTAAATGCCTTGGAAGTATTATATAACTGTTCTCGTTGACTTCCCGTCATGTGGAGATTCCCTTCTATGTTAGTTTCCATGGTTATTTCTGCAGGATCCCTGTTTCATTTTAATGGAAGACAGACATACTTACGGATTATGCTTACAAACCAATTAAAGTAAAAGCATGCTTCTTAAAAAATGATAAAACATAATTGAACAGCAAGACATTATTAAAAACCTTTCATTTATGTCCTCAGAGTCTGCATCTTCCTCTTCCCTATCATTTGCAGATGAAACTGACGAGCTCTCAAGATTTTGTTGAATCATTTTTTCAGTCAAGTACATTTCAGCCATATCATCGTCATCATCTAGCAAATGTTCTAATTCATCTCGAACCTGGAGTCATAAAGTAGAGAAATATGAGTACCAACTACCAAGAGCAATAAAAAAGATGGCAAATGGAACTGCAGCAAGTAGCATGTAAAAGATTATGAACACAATCTAGTTAGACGTTAAATGAATTAACAAAGGAGCTACTAGCAAAAATCGAGATGAAAATGAAGTTGCAATATCTATGATTCATGTTATGTCAAGTCATCAAGCGAAATAGGACTTTATCCTTCAACTTACATGAAATGAAACTCAAACACACCACAAACTGCAGATAGACAGACATTTGTGGTCTGATTCCGCTCTAAACTGAACAATAAAAGTAGTGAAATAAAACGGACCTTCTGTACTCGTCCGGTTATTGCAACCAAACGACTCTTGATTTGCCGAACACGCTCCAAGTTCAGAGTACTGATTTTTGACGTAAGCTTGTCTAATGCTGGATGAGCTTCCTGCTCTAGTGTCCTAGCCTGAATTAAGTATAGATGGCATTACAACCACGAAACAGTCATACACAATGTTCATGATCAACACAAAAATTAAGGACAAAATGCGTACATCGTTCTCTAGGCTGGTACATGTAGCTTCAAGACAAGCCTCCAATACCACAAACTCAAATGGTAGTATTTTCATGCCATCACGACTGTCAAGCCCTTGCTTCCCATCTTCCTGATCCTCTTCATCCTTTTCATTTTTTGGAAAGCCTCTAATCGAATTCTCAGGACTAGCTACTCCCGAACGTGGATCCTCGAGATCATAAAGAGTAGCCCAGTCTGGATCATCACCATTACCCCTACCTTCCTGCAACCAACAGTAAGCCCCTTCACATGTGCACCTTAAAATCACTACGCAGCAATATGTACGGCCGAACAACGGTTTTCAGTTTAAGATATATATAAATATGATAGCCTGGAAATGTACATCAGTTCTTTAAAATAAAAAAGTAATGATCAAACACATCCATCTTTACTATAACTTTACACGAGTGGCTCAAATAATGCCACCCTCTGGTGTATCATGTAACGATGACCACCGTGATTAGAAAAAATCCTAATTCCATTGGACTGAACCAGTTATGCAACATTGCCAAAACACTCAGTAAAAGAAGACTAATTTTTGAACATGTAACAAATTAAGCAACACCAAGCTTCACAACGGCAGCTATTGAGCATCAAGGTAAAGGTGCTCAGTCAAATCGCAATCAATGCTTCAATTCAGACTCCAAATCAACCTCAGATCTAAACATCTAAAACCTACACAAACTTACTTAAAGAAAATCAGCCTCAGAAATCGAAACAAACTCACTACCTGAGCTCTCACAGCCTGGTGGTGCCTGATGATCTTCCTCTGCAACTCATCAACAAAAGGCATAACAACTGGATCTTTCGAGTTCTGCAACAGTACTTCCTGAGCAGTAATAATCGCCTTAATATGTTCCAAATTGATCACAATCGCTTTCTCTCTTCCCAATACCGTAGACGGATACGACAGCTTCGGATCCAAAATCCTTAAGTCTCGCGCCGGCAGTCCCGTCCGCCGCATAATTGCGTGCTTACCAGCCTCCACTACCTGCGCCTGTCCACTCGTGTCAAGGAATAGCCATGGACGCGTTCCCGTCCCTTTCTTCCTCAGCCCTGCCGCAACCGCCACCGCTGCTGATCGGGTCGGGTCGGCGGCGTCGTCGGGTAGCGCGTGGCCCAGTTTGCGCTGCTGAGTTCTCATTTCTGAGATTCTTTTTTCTGTGTGGAAAGATTCCACTGAAAATGTGAACTCTGCTTTCCTTTCCCTTTTTTATATCTGATTTATTTATTTATATTAATTTTTTTATTAACTGAAATCTCATTCACTATAACAGCAGACAACTACATTACCATTCCATCATCCATATGTGGATTTGTTCTGTATCTGAATAACACAATCAACCATTTACAACACTTGACGAGAGCTGAAGCTATTTAATATCAGGTGATACGATGCGAGTTGAAACAACTAAAGCCAAACAAGTGTGGCTCGGTTTCGCTACAAGAGTTTCTTATTGGATTTATATTACAGACTGATAAATCTGTGATCTGAGGATGCTTCAAAGAAACGTGTACCCGTGCCTGTCTAAGTGAACGACTCATCGCTCAGGGTTTTGGCTTATACTCTGGAGCAGTGTGGTCGGCACTCTATACGCGTGTCATCATATCACACACTATAGGATAGGACTACGGATTAGTTTCTGATTCCTTTATGAATTTTCATATCTTAAAAGCTGTGGCAAGTTGTATGATCTTACCAAAACAGTGTTGAAAGTCAATGTGAAATGCCCGTGTTTGTATATTTCTGTGAATCTAACGTGCAACAAGAAAAACAATCATTATGTATATTGAGGAGAATTTAAAGTACTAAATTGTACAACGTAAACAATATTGTAAGGTGACTAACCCTGCACCTTGGCCATCGATGAACCATGATGTTGAGAAAAACTCACTTGAAAATGGAGAACTTTTATTAAGGTGGAAGACTCTTACAAGACTCGCTCTATGTAGGCGGAGAACTCTCTCAATTTTTGGATGATAACAATACACTACTCCTACCCCTATTTATACTAGTTCCATCCTCAAATAGATGGTTATGATTTATTTGATCCTATGGTTACAAATTCACTCTCAAGAAAACTCTATGAAAAATATATTCTTCTTCCCCTTCAACAAACTTTCACACTCTTCCATAATATTCCATCATATTCTCCTCCTCTTGCTTCCACACACACTTCTCTTGGGCTTGTGTTTTATTTTTTATTGGGTCAAGACTTGTTATTTAGGCTACTAGGCATTAATACTTAATATATGACTTCCAATAATCACTCGTTTTCATATTCAGAGACCTTATCCATGCCATTGTTCCTATAACTGGTACAACACCATCATGGTCACCGCTGCAAATTAGGAATTTCGATTTCAACATCGAACACCAATTATTCATTAATAAACTTACACCCAATCACTGTCAAATTCGAACCTGTAAATTAGTGCACGGTAGCTTGTGTTGAGGAAACTCCGGTGATATTCCGGCACATTTTAAACAGTTCGCACATAAGATAATGAAGAGTTGCAAATTACCCATTCATTTTTTGTTCCCTGAATGCAGTTGTCCATGTTATTTGCAACGAGACACATATAATTGCAGATGCGTCAAATATTCCAACTTGGGATGAAGGTAAGTTGATACATTCAAAACAAAATAGCCTTTTTTTTAAATGAGAGCTAACAATAATCATTTGATAACTGAAACATGCTGAATCGATAGAACTTCATAGTCCAACATGTTTTATCATGCTTCGATTAATTTCTGCTGTGTTTCACAAACATATTGAACGTACTCATATCTAAGAGCTTCCCCGACCCTTGGGTTATTTGCCCATCTCTATAAGAGCACGTGGTTGAATTCCTACATGAATAAAAGTTTACATGACATCCTTTTGAAATAAAATGGTCAGAAATTTGACCTAATTTTTTTTGTGAGTTTATTTTAGCACTTGCATTTGATAAATTCCAAGGCAATAACTGACACGACACCCAGGGGCGGAGGTAGCCAAAGGCTACTTGGGCTGCAGCCTAAGTACCTTTAGCCCAATTTTTTTTTAAAAAAATCAGAGGTGTTGGATCGTGGAAAGTCAGCAGCAGCCCTACCAGCGGTCGACATTCGGGCTTCAGAAATCAGCACTTGCCCCTTGCAGTCGCCGGATCCAGCCAACAGCATCTTCGCGTCGATCCTTGCCTAACAATAATAGCTCTCCAATCTCCAGTCTCCACTGCAGCAGTCTACTTACCTGATGCATTTCGCTCTTGGTTCAGACACCCAAGTCACTGAAGCGGCTCTACCTGACAAGTATCAAGGATTCAAGTATGTCGTTTATATATGGGGTAATTGTAATTTGTATTTGGAGTTCTTATTATCGCCCCAGTGTTATGACTTATGACCATGCTTGATTTGAACAAACTACTCGACAAACATTTTGGCGATTCTTTAACTGTCAGAACTCAGATTAGTCTGCATTCGTATGCTTTAGCTGGAGCTGAAATTGGGCTTATCGAGGAGTTCGACGTGTATGGCATAATTGATATGTACAGTTTATATGATCCAGTTTGTGTCCACTCAGGCTCAGGTGAGCAACTAACTATGATTCTGGGCGCATCCCTGAGTACATTTTCCAAATACGCAAGTTTTAAGTCTTTATTGTTGCTCACATCTTGCTACTTGTCAATTTTGTGTTATCATTTAATATGGGGTTTTGCAGGGACGATGGCATAAGAGACCAGCTGGTTATGATCCTTGTATATCGAATTATACTGAAGTGTACTTGAACAGGCCGGATGTTCAGAAATCACTTCATGTGAATGTTACCAGTATCCCTTATCCATGGACTCACTGCAGGTAGATCTTTTTATCCAAACAGAAATTGAGGCAGCGCCACTAGCTCTGCATCGCTGCCTTGAATGCCTTTTTTTCTGATTAAGATAGAATGAATCGTCCAGTACTCTTTTTTGCGTGTCTTTTAAATATTGGTTATGTTTGAATTGAATTCTTGTAGCGACACCATGCTTTTTTGGGCTGATTCACCGCCAAGGATGCTTCCAGTCATCAGAAGCTTATTGATGGAGGTCTGTGCGTTTGGGTTTACAAGTGAGAAATCCTCACTTGGATTTATTTTAGCTTAATATGAAAATGAAAGACATAAATAAAAGTAGTAAACTGGTCGTATAGAAAATCTCTCATTTTGCAGCTTGTAACTTAAAATGCAAGTTGCTTAGTAAATTTATGAAGTATCTTGAAAGAATATTGTTCCTAATGCTGGACGCGGAATTTTTCTTCTTGAGGCATTTTAATTTCTTGAAACTTCGCCATTCTCTATATTCATTAGCCACATATGATTTAATTCCTGGCTCCGTCACTGACCAAACTTGTCTCGATTAGAGAAGGATGATCCGAATGAATTGGCGTATATTGATTCAATCTTGTACTTAAGCAACAAGGTTATAAGGGAGGTTTAGAAGGAAATAACCAGTGTTGTTGTTTGGCTGAAACTTGACTCTTACCAATATAATTTTTGTTGCAAAGTGGATGAGTCAAAACCAGTTGATCATACTTTGATTTATGGGTACCTCAAGAACTCTTACAAATGGGGGTATGAGGTACTTTGTGACCATGATTAGTGACATGACTAGGAGCCTGTGTTATTCAGATGAGTAAAATGGATGCTTTTGTATATCATATAAAACCTAAAAATTCTGACTGAGACGAGACCAGAAATAAAATAAAAAGGTTTAACAGTGACAATGGCTTTAGTATATATATATAATTCTAAGTTCTTAAGTTAGTGTTAATGGTCTGGTATTGTTAAGCTTTACTTTTCCCTCACAAAGACTCAAAAAATGGTTTTAGTCCGGGTTGAATTTGATTTCTCAATACAATTCATGATTTGTTGAATTAGTCCAAACTCCTCCATCGAGCTTGGGATACCACGAGTTTTTCGATGGCGTTTTGTCAAGATTTCAATCAGCAACGCGACATAGACAACGAGCAATAAGCATCCTCGAATGAGAGAAGAAACACACCCCATATGAAAATAAGAGAAAGGATACACATCACATTTATGAGAAAAATGTGTATGCGGCCATGCGGGGCGAACTCAAATCTATTCGATAACTAAACCAAGTGTGTAACACTAGATGAACACCCCTCAAAATTTTGATGTTATTTCCCTTTAAGAAAAATGTCCTAAATCTTCAAATCACTAACATATATGTAATATGTTCTTTGACAGCATTTGTCAACAACTACAGTATTAATGTATCAGATTTCAGAAACAAAATTTACTCTCGTGCATATAAAAGAGATAAAAACATTCAAATAGTTATTATAAAAATAAGACAGCAAACTCATCATGCCGCTAGCTTTACTTCAAACAGTTAACTCGAAGCAACTCCTTGAAATAGAGTAATCTTTTTGTTCCATCTATTCTGACGTGAACACAAGCTGAGTATTGTCCATAACAGAGAGAACTGTCACCCTCAGTTAAAAAATTCAGTCGGTACAAAGTTTTTCGATTGTAAGCCGCAAGCATGGAATGATATCTTAAGACCATAGGATGAGTTTTGAGGTACTCTGAAATAGCGAATTCGACAAGAGCTTGAAGTGTTGGATCATTCAAATTATATAAGCGTGAATAGTCTGTGTTTGGAGGATCGCTTAAGACTTGAGGCACAATAGAGGCGATGAAGACGATAACCAAAATGAAAGATGATTTCAAGAAATCCATTTGCACAAAATAAAACTCCAGAGGCACCTTTGTCGTGAAGCCTGAGAAAGTATGTTGTTTGTGTGATGTGTTATAGATTTTATTTATTTATATTTGTAATTAAGACAATTCATTTTCCGATATCTATTTAACAATGTCTTGATTCAAAAGTATAGTTTCAAAACATTTTAATTAAAACTTTTTGTAAAACGATTGGTAACTATTACTCCCTCCGTCCAGGTCCACTATTTCTTTTTTTGGATATCCTATTTTATAGGTCAACTTACTTAATTAGAAAAGAAATTATAATAAATGGACAATATTACATATGCATTAATTGTAAGTTTTATATTTTTAATACTTACAATAAATGCAGTTACTCTAATACATTTAAAGAGTATTTTTGTACATACATAAAATTTCTTAATATGCGTGAAATTTAGCTTAGACCTATAAATTGGGACGAAAAGAATATCATTATAAACATAGTAAGGTGTCGTGGATCCGTATCTATTTTACAGTGTAACTGTGACAGTTAAATGAGATTGGTAAGACTATTATGCATATTTAAAGCGTCGTGCTTTTCAATAAAAAAAGTCTTTATATTCGTAGATTCGTTCCCATGGAATAGGGTTTCCCCTTCATTGCAATTTGCAGGCACGTCACAGTTAGGTTCTTCATATACGTTGGCGGTACACAAAATACTAAGCATGAGAGATGTTTTAATTTATATTTAACACATAAAGGTTTGATATTGCTTTGCTCACGAAAATTAAGAATTCAAAACTAATAATACTATCTCGTTGAGTTTCGAACTTGCAATTTTTTTTGGAACACATAAGGTCACCTATGTAAGTAAGAGGTGTGAAGGTCATATCTATAAGTTTTGCTACGTTCTGAAGTTTTGGTCCTATCCGTTTGTTTCAGACTTTGCAAACTTTTTGTTGCGTGCTGTGACTATGTAGTTCTGCATTTTCAGGTTGGTATAGGTCATACTTTCCAAATGAATGCCACTGGTTTGGAAATGGAAATTATCTACTCCCCTCTATCTTCTTTTGTTCTTCTTACTTTTCTATTCAGGTGTCTCTTAAAATTCTTCCTATTTTCTTTTATGACAATTAATTCACTCTCACAATACACTCTATTTCATACTTTATTTTTCTCTTACTTACTTTTATTTTATTTTTACTCTCACACTCTCATTATTCCTTAATTACCGTG